>PVJA010023546.1:0-32883 GCA_004027025.1 Myocastor coypus | reverse complement strand
TATATATATATATATATATATATATATATATATATATATATATATATTTATCCAGGCTAGAGAAATAGCTTGGTAGTCTAAGTTCCTGCCCAGCAAGAGCAAGGACTGAAGTTCATTCCCCATTACCACATGCCGTGCCACCCGAGAACCCCAAGTGCACTGTGCCAGCCTTGAAACCAGGCATGGTGGTGCTTGCCTATAATTCTAGTGCTTGGAAGCTGAGACAGGGGGATTATTACAAGTTTGAGCTGTATAGCAACACCCTGTACTAAATAAGTAAGTAAGTAACTAAGTAAGTAAGTAAGTAAGTAAATAAATAAATAAATAATTTTTTAAAATATTATCCAAGAGAGAAAGAATCAAAGTCATCTCTATTCTGAGATTATATGATCGTTTTTAGAGAAAAATCCCAAGGAACCCAGAAAAAACACTGGAGCTCATAAAGGTACTCAGCCAAGTTACATGATACAAATCAATATGCAACTATTAGTTACATTTCTGTAGATTACTAATAATACAAAAAGGAAATTTTAAAAAATTCCTCTTACAATATACCAAAAAACAATAAAATATTTAGAAATAAATTTAACAAAGGCAGTGGAGTGAAAACAGTATGCCATCACTGAAGGACATTAAAGATGACCAGAAACAAATGAGAAGCCACCTTCTGTACCTGTACTGGAAGAAAATATTGCAGTAGTAATACTTGCCTAGGAGCTCTGCATATTTAATAAAGTCTTTAGTGATATTGTAATGGTCCTTCTTTTCTTTTTCTTTTGCCTTTTTGAGGCAGGGTCTCACTATGTAGTTCAGGCTGGCTATTAGCTCACTTTGTAACCCAGGCAGGTCTCAATCCTCCTGCCTCAGTCTCCTGAATGCTGGAACCAATGGTCTCTTTTTCCAAAAATGAAAAAACTGATCTAGTAATTCACACAGAATCCCCATAGAGACACCAATTACAAAACCAATCATGAAAATAATAAACAAACTCAAAGGACTCACACCTCTTCATTTTAAAACTTACTCCAAAGCCAACAAATAGCTTCACAATCAAAATAGTGGGGTGCTGGTAGAAAAAAATTAGACATATGAATTAGTGGAACAGCATTCAGAGTACAAAACAGATACATCTATGTCATACAAACATCTATGGTTAGTTGATTTTCTCATCAATGCCAAGACTGTTGAAGAAAGTACCTTCAGCAAATGTTGCTGGGAAATGAACATCCATATGCAAAGTAATAACTGTACTCTTTCCACATCCTATATAAAAATTAATTAGAAGTGAATTGAAAATCTAAATGTAAAGTCTTAAATTATATGTTCCCCTTCCTAGGTTTTAGATGGAAAGGCTAGATGAATCGACTGTTGCCCCTGCTGAGCCAGCAGAACCCTGACTGGCTGAGTCTCAAACTCAGTTGCTGACTTTCACAGTTCCCAGGGAATCGATGGTGCAGGCTGGGCTCTGCCTTGAGAAACTAGATAGTGTTTGATGTCCTGTCCATGCCTGGAACCCAGGGAGTGCCAGAGGCCTGGGGATGGGATCCTCACCCCTCAGCCTCCTGACTCAGTGATGGTGCAACTTGTAGAGACCAAGTACCCAAACTGCAACCCCAAACCCACCTATTTATCACAAAGTGGCAATTCTGCAGTTAAACCTGAATACTGAGGTTTTATCTTAGAAAAGGCAACTCATAAGGCAATGCCTTTTGTCTTAAAAGAAAAACACAATAGCCTAGCTTTCAGTGATACAGACAGCTTTTACAAGGAAAAAGTTTGCATTTGTCATGCTTTTGCACAGTTAATGTGATCTTTGCTGTTGTACACATACTCATAACTTGTCAGACTTTGGCTCATACTTCATTAATTTCAGAGCAACACACGCAATACCCAAGTCATCTGTTAGCCTGGTCCATGATCAGATTTGATATAATTCAAAGCTAAAAACAGCTGCCCACAAGCATAAGATGACATAGAGTAAGAAAAGCAAGCCCCAGTGCTTTCACTGACTTAGAATTGTTTGACAAAAAATTCCACACTTTAAGGATTTCATTTTCAGAGTGGCCAACTGTGCGATCCTTTGTTACCCCTTCACACTGTAGCTTCTCAAGTGTTGCACACAGGTCATAGAAAAAAAAAAAAAAAAAAAAAACCTGTTTTTTACAGAGTTTTCTTGAAATTCCAATAATTCTATTTTCAGATTTCCAAAATGTAATTAGTGTTAGCACAAAAGATCAAGTTCTTCCTATTTGGCTTTATCTGGAGAAGTAGGAGAACACAGGGTTAGCCAAGCATGAGGGTGCACTCCCTATAATCTGAGCACTCAGAAGGCTGAAGCAGGAGGCTCAGCATCATCAGTTCAAGGCCACAACACAGTGAGTTTAAAGTTAGCCTGAGCTACTAGTGAGATTCTGTCTCAAAATACAAAATAAGGGGCTGGGGAGATAACTCAGCCATGTAAGCGCCTGCCTGGCAAGCACCAGGACCCAAGTTCAGTCCCTGGCACTGCATGCTATGCTGGCTTGGAACTATGCCATGCAGGATTCAGAACCAGGGTTGGTGGCACACACCTGTAATCTCAGGGCTGGGGGTGGGGAGAGGGCTAAGATGGAGGATCAGTATGAGTTTGAACTACATAACAAGACTATCAAATAAATTAATTAAATTTTTTAAAAAGTAACTAGTATTGCAGAACTATAAAAATCTGTAACCTGTTACTAAAATTCTCCTTTGCAGTTACTACAATGCTAGAAAATTCCTTGTAGGTTTCCTGATGGCTTGCAGGATGGTCAGCAAACGTAGAATTTTCTAAACACATTTTACATTTGGAAAATAATTCAGCTGCCTGCTTTTTTTATGTATCAGTTATTTAATTAGGTTCTTAGTAAGAATTTAGAACACTATTTTGTGAGGATAAACTCCATTTGTCAGAGCAAAAATGAATCACAGGTAGCCCCACAGCTGAAGAACAACTTTGATTTTTGCTAAAATCTGTGAATCCATGGCATCCTGATCCACTTTGCACTGCTCTGAAATCTGGTATCTCTCTTCCTTGGTGTCGAAGATCTCACCCTCCTGGTGTCTGGGTTTCCGCAGCTTCTTCTTGAAGTAAGGTGAGGTGCTTGGGGATTTTCACTTCAGTGCTATCAATTTTTGTAGAGGTGGCAATGACAAATTTCTGATGTGTTCTTCATAGAGAAACATGATTAAGGCTAAGAGGCCCGGTCACAAGTAGCAAGCCACTGTCCAACTGCTTCAGGAAGACCACTCTCGGTCTCTGTGACACACAGTGAGAATGATCAAGATGGTATCCGGAATAATGCTGGCTCAAAGTTTCCTCACATGCTGACTGAAGGGTCTCTTGTCACATGTGGCTCAAGAGCTTTTGGGGCACATCTTCTGTAGAGTAGGATCTAGGCATTTTCCACAGCTTGACCACCCGTTTACCCCCATTCTTGTTCCCACCGGCTAGCTTTGTGATGGTAGCAAGAACTTTCTCCTCTTTTTTCTTCTCAGCCTTTGATTTAGCAGCTTTGTACTTTCTCTTGTGCAGAGCCTTTCTGGAATCCATAGCAGATCAGAAGTATCTACCAATTCCTCTAACCACGACAGGATTTCGGCTGCAGTGGGGCTGCCTCTTCTTGGACTTTTTTTGCCTTCTTCACCTTACCCTTTTTACCAGTATCACTGGTAGAAGCCTTCTTGGCTTTGGGTTTCTTCTCTTTAGTGTCTGGCTTCTCAGTTTTTTCGCCCGCCATCTTGCAAGATAGGAAAGAGTTCAGCTGCCTACTTTCAAGGTCTCTTTCAAAAATTTAATTTTCTCTCAAATGTTTTAATACGCACTTTGACCTCCCTCCACCACATTTGCAGTTAAAGATTTAAGAAAACTGAAACCTTTTCAGTCACCACACAGGCCATGGCATTCAGTACCTTCCTTGAATCACAGCTGCAATAGTCAAGCTACCTACTCACATGCCGTCTTCTCTTCCCTCTAGGTCATGAGGGCTGGATGCTGTTGGTTACTGAACCTAGGGCCCTGCACTTGCTGCCCCACATGTCCGGCCCTGTTATAGTTTTTTTAAATCACACGTATTGCTTAGCAAACTGCCTCACAGGTGCCTAAAGACTACTGAAGAAAATGGTTAAGAACAAATCTAGGTGGGCTTGCTGCCACGTGCCTTAGTCACAGCTACTCGGAAAGCTGAGGCAAAAATGTTGTTTGAGCTTATGAGTTTAAGGCTTACCTGAGCAATGTAGTGAGACTTCAGCTCAAAAAAACAATAAAGCAAATCTAAAGTAAGCACAGGAGGGGCCAGCTAGGTAGCTCACTGGACTAAGCACCTGCCTGGGCAAGTGCAGGGACCGCAGTTCAATCCTTGGCACCACAAACTGGCCAGCCCTGCCTCCAGGGTGGACTGGGCCTGCCAGAGTCCAGGCGTGGTAGTGCACACTTGTAGTCCCAGTGCTGGGGTGGCTGAGAGCAGGAGAATCACCATGAGTCTGAGCTGCATAGTGAGATCCTATACTGGATATATTTAAAAATAATAATAATAATAATAAGCACAAGAGAGCTTTCTGAGGTCATGAAAATATTCTCAAATTGGATAGAGGTGGTAATTACAGAATTTGCAAGTTTATTAGAAATTTATAGAAGCAAGTGAATTTTATGGCATATAAATTATGGCATGCAAAGCTTTTTTCTAAAATGATCAAACCTATTTGAATGGCTCGAAGATAAGAAATGCCAAGTACAAACAGAATGCAGTGGCAACACCAAAGAGTGTGTAAATATACTCCTTGGCATACAGGACCCTGACAACGTCTGATAATATGAAGGAAAGATAGATAACTGCAAGGCCACTCAGTTATATAGCCCCAAAATGTGTGTGTGTGTGTGTGTGTGTGTGTGTATATATATATATATATATATATGCACCAAAAGTACATGTGAAATTTCTTAGCCACACAATTCATAATTGCTTGAAACTGGAAATTACCCCAAATCCATCAACCTGTGAGTAGACAGCACCAACAAGTAGAAGGAATAGACCAATGTGGAACCACAGAGCCGTGAGAACAAATCCACCCACAAGTATATAAAATGGGTTACAAATGAAATGGTTTTGTGGGCAAATCAATGTACAAAATGCACAAATGGAAAGATAAATGAAAAAGTCAGAGCCTCAAAAAACACAAACTGTAAGAACACATTCAGGTATATAAATGCACATATGTATAAATAAAAGCAGGACAAATTAATCCCTAGATAGGGTTTATCTTGGGGGAAAGGAAAAGCAACAGCCAGAAAGAGCATGAGAGGTGAATGCAGGTTACATGCTTGTGTTCATTCTGTGTATGAAAATGCATTGAATTCAACATTCATAGCCATAATTCCTTATTATTCCTTGTTACCAAACTTCCCTTTTCATTGTTACCCTTCACTCAAAAGTCGCTGACATTGTCAGTCTCTCCCAGCTCAGAATCTACTTCTGCCCTCTTATGCTCTCAAAAGGGTGATCTTTCTCTCTGGGTTCCAACACGTACCACAGGCAGAACTGGGAGGATGTGGATTTTGGATTCTATGCTAGACATGTTTTGGAGAAAACCCATATATCCAAATGACCAAACAAAAGTATGGGAAAGAATGAAAAGTGGTGCCAGGCCATTCACAGTGCTTCGCTGGTATCCTGGGGTCCACATACACTTCAAGAAGACTCAATGTGCCAAACCTGCAGAAAGTTGAAGAATGTCTGCCAGACCCTCCTCTTGGACCTAGAACCTGACCGTCTGGGTTCAAGATGCAGGACTGTCTTTTAAAGACAACATGCCAAAGTCAGATGTCAAAAAAGAGTACTACATGAAGAATGTGAAGAGAGAAACTTCTAACTCTATGGAACATGGCCGGTTGGCATATGGGGGAAAGCCACATCCACCAGGGACATGCTTAAACCCCACCACAAAGGGGATTGGCCCCACATTTGTTTTTTTCAGTGAAAGAGAGTATAAGGGAGGAGAGGAGTGTCCATACTGACATGAGAAGCCCACAGACCCAAATGGCCCTCTTGCTGATCAGACTATTAAAGACCGATATTATGGAATCAATGACCCTATAGCACAGTGGTTCTCAACCTTTCTAATGCCATGAGCCCGCAATACAGTTTCTCATATTGTGGTGACCCCAAACCAAAAAATAATTTTGGTGGCTACTTCAAAACTGTAATTTTGCTACAGTTATGATTTGGAATGGCTTTAGGAAACCCCTGTGTTTTGGTCATTCTACCCCCACAGGGGTTGCGACCCACAGGTTGAGAACCACTGCTGTAGCAGATAAGCTTCGAAAGCAGGCTTCTACAATGCCTCATCAAGACCTGCCTGAGGATAAGACAATCACCTCACAATATGTTGGTGATTTGGGTGATACCATGACTGAGACAGACCTCGGAAATCATTTCTACCAGTTTGGAGAGATCCGGATGATCACTGTTGTACAGAGGCAACAGTGGTCTTTCATCCAGTTTGCCACAAGGCAGGCTGTGGAAATGGCCACCCAGAAGTCCTTTAATAAGTTCATTATCAATGGCCACAGTCTCAGTGTCAAATGGGGAAGATGCCAGGTAGCTAGGGAGAAAGAAAAAGAGAAGGATGGAACCACAGACTTTGGGATCAAGCTAGAGCCTGTCCCAGGACTGCCAGGAGCTCTTTCTCCTCCTCCTACAGCAGCAGCAGCAGAAGCCTCTGCCATCAACTTCAACCTGCTCCCAAGCGGGTCCCCAGCAGCGGCGAACATCATCCCTCTGCCACCATCCCTTGGGCCTGCCCTGCCCCCATCCCCAGGTTTTGGGTCACACACAGGTTCCATCCAATGGGACCACCTCCTCCTGTTATGAGGGTTCCAGGATCAATTCACTCCCTTCCCGGGATCCTCAGCAGGTGGGAGCTGATGCCAGAAAACACAGCAGCCCCTGGGACATTATCACCACTCTGGTGTTCTGTGGAAAGAAGAGAGCTTTAAAATCCCCGTACATGAGGCCAGGGAGATAGCTCAGTAGAATAAGCACTTCTGTGGCAAGCACTAAGACCTGGGTTCAATCCCCAGTTCTGGAAGAAAAAAAAAATTCCCATACATGAATATTGGAATAAAAATGATTTTTCTTGTTTTGTGGTTTCCCACAGTAGCTGAAAGCATTCAGATGAGAGCAGCTGGACAATGACATCCATGCTTCCTTTCATGTATTCAGAGGATTATTGGGCCTCAATGAAGCTGCCATGTATACAGCTGGCTACGTCTATAACATTACTAAGAAAAGCTAATGCTCCTTTCCCTTAAACCTGTATAGGGACAAGCAGATGCATCAGTTGGCAAATCCAGCAGAGTTACCGTTCCAGTTATATGTTCATTTTGTATCTTTTTGGTGAGGGACAAAAATAGACCACAGACCAGTGATTAAAAAAAAAAAGAAAAGAAAAGAAAAAAAACTTGACTAGTGGGTATTTTCCTATTCATTATCTTAAAGAAATTAGTACTAATCATTGTACTGACATAAGTGTGATCTAAGGATTTAACTTTTGGAAGTCACACCCTCAGAGAGACAAACAGAACCCATTCAGCACAGTCCAAATGCTTTCTTCTCCTTTTCCTTGAGTTTTAGAGGAATCTGATAGTTTTATACCTTTCCACTACCCACCCCCAAAAGACAATAGAATTATTTTTTGTTCCTATTGGATGGAAATACAAATTTTATGGAGCTGTACATCATTGAAGATCTGGAATTAGTGTCCGGAATGAAATTATTCTGAAAAACTTACTGTTAAACATTTTGAACTGAAAAGAAAAGCTCTGGAGTATGTTCACCTGGAAGGAAGACCTTTGAAGTCGGACGGCTGAGCTCTGATCTCCTGCGCTCACCTTTGTTGTGTCTTCGGTGTCTCACTGTAACCCCTGCTTCTGGGCAGGGGACTATTTGATTTTAGGATGCATAGATATAACTGAACTATAGGTGTAAAGGATATTTGATGTGTTATATTGCTTTTAAATAATTAAAACGGATCAATTTGAAAAAAAGTTAATATTGAACGTAGACTACTTTCTCGCTTCTCTCTCCCCCTCCTGGTCGGTCTGTGCACTGCAGTGGTCAAGTGGCGTTGGCGCCTCATGCAGCTGGGCTGAGGGAGAGGGACATGGGTTAAGATTTCTAGCAGAAGACAAAGCCAGCCAACCGGCTGAGCTGCTTCAGTGTGCAAAAACCACTTTGGGGACCTTCTGTTGTAGTACAAAGCATCTCAGACCTAACTCCGCATACACACACAAATGGATTCTGACAGTTATCAACTTGGTCACCTCCCTCTGGTTGCCACCTCTTCCAGGTGCCCCAAATCTCACCTACAGCTGTAGTTTGGAGGTCATCAGTATGATGTCTTTCTCACATCCTACATCTGAAAGGAATGTATGCCCTTAGGAAAACAGATATATTTAATGTACCATGAAGTTAACAATAATTAACGTCATAGCTTTTTAGAAAGCTTTACATAGGTGTAGTTTTTACTCTTAAGAAAGTTCTGAGTTTTTAACAAATGTATACAGAATTCTTGTAAATTATGTAATGACAAGAATTAAAGAACATTCTAGAACTTATAAATTTAGAAAACAATGTAATGACCACATATAGATGTACTACCCAATACAATTGTACCTCATTTATGTGATAATAAAATGCTTGTTAATTTATTATTAATTGTCAATCAAAACCAAGAGATACAGAGCAAGCTTTACATGGCAGAACCAAATTTAAAGAGATGTCAAAATATTTGACCACTTTAACCTTTTAGATATATGTTGCATAAAAAGAGCACCTGTTATTCTGCATGCACTAAACTTATGTGTCTAGCCAGACGTGGGGCACACGCCTGTAATCCCAGCACTTGGGAGGCTGAGGCTGGAGGATTGGTGTGAGTTTGAAACCAGCCTGGGTTACCAAAGTGGGCTCAAGGCCAGCCTCAATTGCATATCAAGACCCTGTCTCAAAAAGGAAAAAAAAATCATGTGTCTTAATTCTATACCCAAGATCCTCCTAATCTAAACAAAGATTGTCCTAGTCAGGGATAGAATAACCAATCACCAAAGCAGTACTCAGTTGTGCCCCCCACAGCTTCTTTTGCGATGCTTCATGCACAAAGTTGCTTGGTCATCATAGTCCTTCTTGCCTCTTTTGGGCCCTTTTTGTGTTGTTGAGAAATTTCTTACAATATGGGGACCATCCTGATGAATGCAAGGGGGTTTAACAGTTTAAGAGCAGAGCTCCACATGTGTAGTGGTTGATACATTGTGTCAACTTGAGGAGTTTAAAAGTTTAATTAAGGAACTCAGCAGGGAGCCAGGGTTCTTACTTTGTAGATATCCTTCCTCATCCTGTGCAAGGGGAGGGCAGGGAGACTGTGTGAGTTCTACAGCCCCACCCCAGGGTAGCCTGCTTATCATTAAGGAGGGGATCAGAGGCTTGCTAGAAGCTGCAGAGCTGCCTCTCTCTTTGCTCTTTGTTTTTTTCTGCTGCCATAAACAGCTGCTCTCTGCAATCTGCTACTCTGCCTTGGAGCCAGCCAAATATGGACTGAAAACTCTGCTAACTGTGAGCTAGATATACCTTTCCCTCCTTAATTTTGGGTGTCAGGTATTAAGTCCCAACGATGAGTGAAAATTAACTGAGACAATATGCAACTTGCAAAGCAGGGTCAGGAAATAGAAAACTGCTAAGAGTGAATATCAAGTGTAAGGGAAATTCTTTCTACCCCAACCAAATGGGATCCTCCTTTTCTTTTTTGACCAGGAATTGAACTCAGGACCTTGCACTTGCCAGGTGCTGCTGCACTACATCCCCAGCCCCTCCTAATGGGATTCCTGTAGAAGGCAGGCCAGGCTGACCAGGCATGTTCTGGGGGATGGTGGAGATTGAGGAACCAATCAGATACTAAGAGTGACCAGATCACAAGGATGGGGTCTTCTGACCAACTGACTTAGCAGGAAATTTAATAAAACTGGACAATACAGATAATGATATAGGGGAATGAAACTCCCAACTTGAAAGGTACCTGTGTCAAGCTTGTGTTCTCTAAAACCAAAAAATGAATTTTAGGAACAAATGGAGGCTAAGAGCAGAATAATAATTTCTGGGGAAAGAAAGTTTCTGTCCAAGAGAGGGACAGAAGGAAGGTCTGAGCGGGTTGTCCCAGGAAGCTGTCTCTTTCAGGGACTTATATAGTATAAAACCATATGGGTCTAGGTGGAGAACATGGGAACTCACTTAGGTGGGACAAAACTATGGACAACCAATGAGATTACAAGCACCATTGCTCTGGTAGAACAGAGTCACATAGCAAGTGGGCACAAATATAGAATGGGAGCTTATCGAGTAGCCAGCTGACAGCAATTGTATTAGTGACCCTTCCTGGCTTCTTCAAGGTGCTGATCAATCCCAGATGCTTTAGGGAGGCAAGCATTTGTTTGGCCTTTGGTCTTTAGGCCTGCCCCACAGCAGGAGCATCTGTCTCTCTAACAGTTGCAAGGTATCTTGTCTTCTGTGCTGTCTCCTCAAGGGCCTGCCCCTGTGTGACTGCCTAGAATATTTCTATCTAATTCAGCTACCTACAACAATATTAGTGCAGAAGGCAAAAAAAGAACTCAGAGTGAGGTAGAAGAAACAAATAAAGGTTGAAAGGAGATCTACAAAAATCATAATTTAAGAGTTGTTCTTATAAAAATACTATAAAGCTTCAGGATACAAACTTAGCTAAAGTTACAATGTCTTTTTTCCCTTCTAAGAAACTTAAAAAAAAATTTTAAGATAAAATAAGGCTATAAACTGGGTCTTCCCTTGCCTTTTAACTAGAAAATGAAGGGCTGGTGAGACGGTTCAATGGTCTAAAGCACCTGCTCAGGCAAGCTTAGGCAACCATTGGGACTGAGGTTAGATCCCCAGCACCACATGATGCACCAGACCCACCCCCAGGGCAAGCTGAGCCAGCCATTAAAAAAAAAAAAAGGCAAAAATGAGTGTTGCCTTTCACCTCTAAATTGATGCCTTCTTCTTCTTTCCTTAGATTCACAAATGTCACAGACTTCCTTCCACCCAGCAGAACACATAAGTATTCCACCTTAGACCATAATGCCTCTCACCCTTTGAGTGCCTACACTCTGTACTGGATGTACACCTCTTTGATTCTGCCTATTTAAATCTGCTTATGCCTCTCGCAGACATCTATAGCAGCTCTTTTCCATGACAAGACATAAGTCTCTACATCACTGACAGGGTGAGTGGAGGTCCCCATCTCCTCTTTGGGGGAACTTCCTCAGCTCCTGTCAGGAGACCAAAAGATCCTAACTGGAGTTTGGTCAAGGAGAAAATAATTTTCAAACACTAATGCAAGTGATATACATCACTACCCAGTAGAAGCCATAAGAGTCAGTTCTATGAAAGAAAATAAAACGAAGTCAGGAAAGCTGAGACTCTCTGAGATGACTCAGAAAATGGCTGCAGGATAGCACACCAAACTACTGAAAGTTAAGCCGCAGAATATTCAGTAGATCTGGAGAACAACTGAAGCTTTTCACCCTCTCTTTCAGCACCTCTTAACCAGGAATATAATCCACATTGTCAGGTATAGTCACAGCAATGACCCCACTTCTCTGGTACCAAATTCTGTCTTAGTTACTTTTTGCTTGTTGCTGGGGCAAATACCCGACACTCAAAATGAAGGAAGGAAAGGTTTATTTAGCTCACAGTTACTGGAGGTTTCAGTCCATATTCGGCTGGCTCAAGGCTGAGTGAAGCAGGGAAGAGAGCATCCAGTTCATGGCGGCAGAACAGCAGCAAAATGGTGGCAGAGGCAGCCAACCAAATAGGGCAGCAGAGCAACAGCAACAGCCTGAATCTGTCTCTCTGTCTCTCTTTATATTACATTCAGGCTCTCTGCCTTAGCATCCGCCTTAGGCTACACCCATAACCCCAGAAGTACTTCGACCCATAATCTCCAGGATCATGGATCAAGTCTCAAACTCTAGAAGTTCCTGCCCAATGACTACATGAGGCTTTGGGGGGACAACTAAACATAACCATAACATCATCCATTTTCCAGAATCTCATCTTCGTTATCTGATGCACTAGAAATAAAAAGTTCCTGTTTTTCTAGTAGGCAAAAATACTTTTTAGTACATCTGCTTGTGTACTTATTCCTCACAATTTTGCATTTCTGATTCTCGAGCTCAAGCTTGCATACCCAACTCTTCAGGCCACAGCTCCATCTGGATGCATAGAAGCATACTAAATTGACCAGGATCAAATGTGATTTAACATTTCTTCCATATCCTCTTTGCCCCCAGGGGACTTCATTTAGTAAATAATATTATTCTTCCATATGTTCTTCCAAACAAAATCATAGACCTCTTTCTCCTCAGTAAACCATATGGTGGTTCAACCTTCTCTATATAATCAGATCCCACAGTCCTCACTCCTGAAACTCTCGTGCAAGATAAGAACCCCAAAGAGATCTGTTGCTGCCTGATTTCCCTAGTGCTTCTTTCCCCTCCCCTTAACAGTGCCACAGTGAATTTATAAAACTTAATTTGTTGTAAGTCATGTTCCTGAATGAAACGCTTCAGCAGTTTCCTGCCAAAGGTACAAAAGGCCCACAGCTTTTGCATTGGCTTCCAAGCTCAATAATCTTATTATGGTGGTGTTTCAGATCTCTTTTCTGGATCCTCGACTCCTTAATCTGTTTCCTCCTTTGGAGTCACACTGTCACCATTTTTACTCCTTTAATTAGTAAGGAGTCTTTGGCTCAGTTCAGGTAGAAGTTGTGAATTTGCAAAGTGGCACCAATTTACACCAGGCTACATCAGATAACATGGGATGCTGCCAGTTGACACAGTCACCTGGTAGTTCCTGTCACTGTAATTCTGTACCAGAATCTGTCCACCCCACTTAAGAGTCTTTGCTGGCTGCCTCTATGTGATAGCCTCATGTACTAGACTTTGGCAATCAACGATGCAGGGTACTGATCTTTGTGGCTGTCAGTCACTGCCACTGAGTGCTACCTTGTACCAGACTCTGTATTCTGGAGGTGCTGCCAGGTGCTGGTCTCTACCAATGCTTTTCAATGCTGTTGGTCTGTGGAACTCTCAGGGCTAACACACATTGGTACCTATTGCTTTTCCTTTGGAGGCCTGTGCTCTGTCCACACCATTCTGATTGGTGTAAGTATAGGCCTGGGTAAGGCCAAGAGTGGTGGTGACGCTGTTTAGGATAGCAGCAGCTGTTCTGGGGACAAATCAGTGTTTGTTTGAAAACTGTTGTACTTCTGAGGGAAATGGCAGGCCAAAACCAAGGTACCTGTAGGAGCATAACTATGTGGACTAGAGCTCCAGCTTACTCAGGCTGGAGGGGATTCATAGACCCAAGTCTCTCCTACCTGATGTTAGCCACAGTCCTGGCTCTTCTTCAGAGGCAACATGGGCAGCAGCTCAAGTGCTGGGAGCAGCAGAAAAGCAGTATAGCTGACAGCCAAGCTGCACTCCTGTCTGAGCAGCCTGAGGGAATTGGCCGCTGAAACAAGAAAGGACACCCAGGCAAGCCGTGGAGGAATGCAAGGTGAGTGAAGGAAAGAGAGAGGGGAGGCTACAATGGGTACAGCCAAACCAGAGCCCCTTGAGCTGTGTGGGGAGAAAGAAGAGTTGGGTGCTTTTGCTCTGTCTCACTTCAAAACACACACAATCTCCCTGCACTGGGTTTTTTATACTTGTTCTGTAGTTAGTTTGGAATATTTGTCCTACATTTTCTTACAACTCACATCCTTACTTCTCTAGGTCATTGCTGCCTTTGAGATGTATTTCCTGAACACTGTCATGTACAGTAGGACAACAGCACCCTCTATTGTCTTGCTTTGTCTATAGCATATTTTTCAGTATCTGATATATGACATGTTTGTCTGTAGTGTTTATTAATCTCCTATTTTAATATGCGGTCTCAAGAGCTCAAGGATCTTATGCCCACTGCTAGGTCATCAGAGATGGAATTGATATGGAGAAGCTCTACAAATAATAAATGTTTATTAAAGTACTAACTCTCACATACCTTGGAACACATGATCCCTGAAGATAAAGATAAGACCTCATTTTCAGATCATTAAATCCCCAGTGTAGAGAGAGAGACTAGTGCCTGAACTGCAGCAGAGCTGAAATGAATAAGTGAAAGTTCACTATCAAGCCCAACTCTGAGTCCAATATCCCTCTTCTTTTAGATCAGTCCTGGTCTTTAATAAATTGATGTTGTTTTAACAGGAGCCCATGGATGCTCAAGGTGTCTGTAGGAGAAATTACTGTTCACCAGAGGGCATGAGGAAGAAATGCCAAAAGATAAAGGTGGAGGCCAGATTTATCAGCAGTGCATCAGAAATCAGATTTCATAACTCTTGTTGACACTGTCAGTTGTCCACTTAGTGGGCAACTCCCCTTTCCTGGTGTTAATAGAGTCCTGGCTTCATTCAAGGTAGTATTATTTTCAGTCCTGAAGATTTTTTTTTTTTTTTTTTTTTTTTAGTAATTTATGTATTTGGTACAGGGACTCACTATGTAGTTCAGACTCATAGTGATCCTCCTGTTTCAGTCTACCAAAAATTGGGATTATGGGTGCGCACCACCATTCTCTGTTTGGGGTTGTAGGGTAGAGTGTGGCATACAGTACCAGGGGATCAAACTCAGGTCGTTGCACTTGCTAGGCAGGCACTTGGACCACTGAGCCATCTCATAGCTATTTCTCTGGACATGTAAAGATAAATTATTATTTTTTATTTTTTGAAGAGAATAAAAAAATAGTAAAAAAAACTTTAGAAACAATAAAAAATTCACTAAACAAAATAATAAGAATTCAACAATGATGGTTCTAATGTGGTTTTCAAATTGGTTGTTTAGATTACCAGATATAAGCATACAAAACTGGCAAAAGAAGACAACACTATGCTTATAACAAATACTGTGAAATTGACAGTATTTTGTTAAATGAAATTTTATATCACTTATAATTTTTCTGTTCTAATACTATTTTGTACTCTTTAAAAAATAAAAAAAAATATTTTTAAAATTGGCAAAAAATGTTATAGGAAATTAAAAAGGAGAAGAAAAAAATATAAGTATTAACTGTTTATTTCAATTACTAGCAGAAACCAGCAGTGCAGTTATCTAAGATTGTCTCTATGTATGCATAAATATATCTTTTTCCCTTGATGAAGATAAAATGTTGTTTAAACCAACACAGCTCCTTCCACTTTTTGCCATTGTCTTTTCTGGATGTCTTTCATGAGGTGGAATAGCAAAATGCAGTGAGTCTCCCAGGTCAGGCCATAGGAAAACTCTACTTAAGACTTCTATGAAAGATCTCAGGGACCAACATAATAGTGTGTTGGTAGAAGGCAGAAAATTCCCTTGAGACATATCAGAGGGCCTCTAAGGCCCTAGGCTCATTTCCTTTTTAATTTTAAAGAGAAAGGTGTTAAAATAACAATAAAACAAGTTAGCAGGAGAGTTACCATGATTAATACTCTGTTGTTTTGTTGTCTAGGCTCATTTCCTATAAAATGTGGAAAATTTTAATGTGAGGTAAAATAAGTATTTGAGTTAAATGTAAGTATGTTTATCAGAGATTTCACTTTGTAAGTCTGACTCACTCTCAGGGTCAAACTCTGACTGTACATCTTTATGCTGCAATCCTTCCATAGGATTTAGATAATTTTCCCAACAGTTACCTCTGGACATGGAACAGGGCCTTGGATTGGTGCCAGAAGAGAGCCTCCTGAGTTGTGCCGGCTGTGACTCCTTGTTGTGTAGCACAACCTGCAACACAGAACAGGGTCTTTTGTCCTTGAAGAGAGGACATTGAAGAGAAAGTAACTATCAAAAGCAGGTGCTAATTCTACTCATTGTTCCCAGGATTCACCCACCCTTAAGCGAAAGGGCTCTCTAGGAAATCATGAGCCAGGGAAGGAACATCAACTGAAAATGATTATAGCTTTCCAAGTCCTCTGGGGAAAATATTCATCTGGCCACTTCTAGCATCCAGCACAAATGCAGTACCACCACTCCAGACTCTGAACATGGAAGACTACTCAGTATTCAGCCTTTACAATCTATAATCATCTGTCTCAGGCAGATTGGTTCTCAATACTTATGATAAACCAGAGGCATAAATCATTACTGTTAAGAAATTTCATAGGCTGCCACCCATGAATCATATAGTCTAGTTCAATTCTACCCCAGCAACTTAATAATAAAATAAAATATTCTGAGTCATTGGATGGGGGGGGTAAAAATAGATGTAGTACACTGTGTTAGCATCCTCTTCTCCAATGGTTCCACGTGAAAACATTTTCACATATCTAGGTATGGTTTTTCTCCAGATGGGAATAGCTTACATCATTCAAGTATCATATGATGGTCCAGAAATAATTCCAATTACTAGGCTCCTACCATTGGGTGAACTGGAAAAGGATTATTGCCACTAGGATTATTATCCTAAAGAGAGAGTGGTAATAGCAATGTAGCAGCCCAAGGGGATAAGTGGTCAAGTTTCTCAGTGCTGTTGCTTCATCTCTTTCTTCTTCTCCGGTCACTCATCATTGCTGCAACAGCTTCAGCAAAGCTTTGCTCCTCACAACTCTTTTCCTTCAAGTTGTATAGGACAGGCTTATTTATTTTCAAGACACAAGTTAAAAATACATTTATTTGATGACATATCTGCAATGTTCTTCATTCCTTGTCTCTATTGTAGAGCCTAACACAGCATTATCTTTCATTCAGGATATTGTTTAAACTTAATTGTATTCACTGTTGGCATTCTGAACTTTTGATGTATGCCATCAGTGCCTGCACTCCAGAGAGAAAAGAATCAGTAGAAATTTGTTTATCATGTAGTTGTGAATGTCATGGAACTCATTAGAGCTCTAGACAAAAAGAAATTTTCATTTTGATTTTGGAAATAGTAAGTTTAAAACTTTAGAATGCAAGTTATGTCCTCACAAAGCAAAGGTAAGTTCTGGTGGTAAGAATAATGACAACATTTTTGACATCGTACTACATTTGCAATGGCCTTTATCCCAATCCTTGAGATTAGGTTTCAGATGAAATAATGACCTAGTGTGTATGTGTACGTCAAGGCTGGCTCCATCTCACCGCTCTTTCCCCAATAGTGGAGATTTCCAAGAAATCCAAGTGTGTGCACATGATGTTTTTTCTTTGGGTTTATGCTGCTTGACTAGCAGTGACAAAATAATTCACGAGGATGACAGGTTAGTACTAAATGTCGACTGAGTAAGTGACCTGAAGTGATTCGGACTGAAAATGGAAATTAAGATAGTACCCTACTAAAAAGTATTCCAGAAATCAGAATGGATACTAAAAGGGAAGTTAAAACAGAGCAGGATAATGAACCAGGTACCAGCTCTAGTTCTAAATCTGATCTCCAAACAGTAATTAAGAATCAAAATCTGCAACACAGAATTACAATCTGGCTGCAAATTTCAAGAGCTCAAAGCCAAACAATTTATGACAGAAGACCCTGCCACCTATTAACCCTTGAACTTGTATAGTAAGTCACACACCTGCCAAGGCTGAAAATAAATAGAGAGCTAGACATCCTGCTCCTGATAGATGACTGTGACACTGGCTTTATGTGTATAATAGCAAGATTGAGCAGCTAGCTGAGAGGAAGGACCCTTTAATGAATATCCTTAGCAGCATGAAGAAAGTTCAGCAAGTGGAGCTCATTTGTGAATATAATGATTTGACGGCTGACCTTAAAGATCAGCTGAAAAGACTTGCTGATGAAGTCAGTTAAGAGAAAGAACACTCAGAAGGTCTTTGAAGATTTTCAGTCAAAAAGAGAATATTAAGTGAGATTTAGTATTACTGCAGCTTAGTGAAGTAGGGAGCTTTCTCATAGGACCAGTGAAAAATCCCACTTACTGTTCCATGATTAAAAGAGGCGTATTTCACACTGGGACCCTCTGCCATCCTCCTCTTTTTTTTGTATGTGTGGGTAGAGGCCTCCCCTGGCCGCCTGCTCCTTTCTTTCTCTTCACTGCAGTAGCTACAGTGGTTATGTTGATCTTACAGCCAGGGACCTTCTTTAACTCAGTTAAATACAGCTCACTCCATACATAGACTTTAGCTATGCACCAGCATACCCAGTATTTTCTACTTCTAAGCTTTAAGAAGTTGAGCCGGGCATGGTGGTGCACGCCTGTAATCCCAGCACTCGGGAGGCTGAGGCAGGAGGATTGGTGCAAGTTCGAGACCAGCCTGGGCTACCAAAGTGAGCTCAAGGCCAGCATGAACTGCATAGCAAGACCCTGTCTCAAAAAGACAAAAAAAAAAAAAAAAAAAAAAGTTGGATTTGCTCTTGAGAAAGATAATTGCTTTCTTGTAAAATGATTGTTTTTCCTTTAGCTTCTGAATATGTGTCTTCTTCTGCAGAACTGTTGTTTTCAGAACACCTGTAAGTGTCAGGCTCACTTTTGATTAACTCAAGCTCTTTAGAGGCCCACCTCACTAGACTGTGCCGCTGGTCAAAGCCTCCTCAGCCTGTCCTGTCCTTCTCCCAGCTACCTGCTGCCTAGGTTTGGCCTAGGAACTTGAAGTAGCCAGGACTGATGATTTTGTGATCAGAATATCTGTCATAGGCAGGGAGATTGGTGACAGGGTTGAAAAAGCAAAGCTTTGTTACAAATTTCACTAATAAAGTAAAATTTTCATACCTTTATTCAACATTAGAATTTATTCAAATAGAGCCTTTTCTCTGGAGTTTGCTGTGTCCAGCCATTCCTCCTCACCCTGAATACCACTGGGGAGTCATGACTAAAACAGTGATCTGCATTAGCCTCAGGGAGCACTACTCCAAATCAATCCACCATTAAGAGAGCCTTGTACAACTTTGGACTGCACTCATCATCATCATCATCAGATCCTGTCTTTAATGAGGTTGAAGGTACATTGAACCCCACACAGCAAGAGCTTTGGTGAGCCTGCCTTGCCCTCTCATTCTCTGGAAAGCCTGGCTGACCTGCACATGTCCCAGCAGCCAACACTTCAAAAAAATGACAAAAGGAAGAAGCAAAAGGTATTTCAGAGATCTAGCCCACCCAAAACAAGTCCAGGAGACAAGGCCATAGAAGAACTTGGAGTCACACACCTGAAATGTTTGAGATGATAGCAACAGAAGTAAAGAAACTCCATCAGGATATGGAGTAAATCAGATCAAATAATAGCTCATGAAAAAAAGAAATGATGACAATCATGAAAGAATTGTTTGATACATCTAAGGAAGATACAGATTAAAAAAGAGAAGGAAATAGAAAAATGATGGAAACATTGAATAAACAATACAACAAATAATTAGAATGTGTAAAACAGGTATAAACAGATATCCAGGACATAAAGAACTCCACTGAAAGCTGAAAAAAACTGCTTGAATGAAACAGAAGACAAAATTTCAGACCTTGAAGATAGCATTGCAGCTAGTGAACATGAAAGGAAATATCTTTTAAAAACAAGAAACCAAGAAATAATAATACAAAAGCTAAAAGATGATGCAAAGAAAAAAATAATATAAGGCTAATAGGTATCAACAAAATAGCTGGAGAGAACACAAAAGATATAAAAAGAGTGCTTATAGAATTAGTAGCAGAAAATTTCCCAAGCATGGGGAAATAATCTGATATAGAGAGAACTCCAGCTTGCCATAATCAAGATTAATCATCATCCAGACACATAATAATCAAGACCCTAGAACTTGAACAAAATAACAGAATGTTAACATTTGTTAGAGGGAACAAAGAGATCACTGATAATGGAAAACTCATCAGAATCATGGTAGATTTCTCAGTACAGACCATCCAATCAATAGAAGCTTGGAGTGAGATATTTGAGGTCCTGAAAGAAAACAACTTTCAACCCCAATAGAAGTATCCTGAAAAACTATCTATCAAACTTAATGGAGATATTGGATATTTTCATGAGAAAGAACAGCTGAAGAAATTCATGACAACCAGAGTACTGATGATATTTTAGAAAGAGGCAAAGATGACCACAACGTCAAAAACAACAGAAGGGAACAACAAAGCAGAGCAAGTAGTTAAGTAAAGGGGAAAAGCAGAGACCCTACAGTAGGAAAATAACATGACCAAGATAAGCCAGCCAACACATATCAGTTATAATAATCAATATAAATGGCCTTGATTTACCAATCAGAAGAAGCAAACTGGCAGAATGGGTAAAGAAACAAATTCCAACAGTATGTGACATACAAAAAACACATTTAACTCAAAAAGAAATTCATAGACTGAATGTCAAAGGATGAAAAGCAATACTCTATATGACAGGAACTCAGAAAAAGCAGGGGTAGCAATTCTGGTTGCTGACAATGTCAACTTCAAAGCCAAGTATAATTAAAAGCGACAAAGAAGGTCACTACATACTTCTTAGGGAAAAACTGCAAGAGGATGAGATAACAATTATAAATATGTATGCATCCAATGTACAAGCACTACTATATAACACAAATTTATATAACAGACAAAAAATTTAATGGGCAACAGCATAATTGTATTGAGGGACTTTAACACCACATTAACACAAAGAGATAAATTAACTATGCAAAAAATAAGCAAAGAAATAATAGAACTAAACCGTACTTGGGAAGAAATAGACTTAGTAGACCTTTACAGCCTGTTCTACCCAATCAGAATATACATTTTTCTCAGATGCACATGGGATGTTCTCCAAAATAGATCACATGTTAGCACATAGAACATATTTGGTAAATGCAAAATAATTTAAATTATCCCATGCATACTATCTGACTATAGTGCAATGAAACAGAAAATTATTGACAAAACAGCAAAAACTACAAACACATGGAAACTGAATAATACTTTCTTGAACAATCAATGAGTCATGGATAAAATTAAAGAAGAAGCTAAAAAAATATTGAGAAACTAACAAAAATACAGATACAACTTATCAGAACTTGTGGTATGCAATGAAAGCTGTATTAAGAGAGAAATATGTAGTGATAAAGTCTCACATCAGAGAAAGAGAATGAGCCCAAGTAAATAATCTTATGCTTCACTTAAACCTCATAGAAAAGTAAGAGAAAGTCAAGCCCAAAGTGCACAGAAAGCAGGAAATTATAAATATCAGAGAAGAAATAAATGAATGAGGGGCCAAACAGATAGCTCAGCAATTTAAAGCACTTGTTTCAGCAGATCACAGTGGCTGGGGTTCAAACCCCAGCATGACATGCCGGCCCTGCCCCCAGGGCATCCTAAGACAGTGATTGAGTCTGGGCACGGTGTGCATGCCTGTAATCCCAGTCCTTTGAGGCTGAAAACAGAAGAATCACTATGAGTCTGATCTATGTAGTGAGACAATGTACACCTTATAGACCCTGTCTTGAATTCATAAAAAAGAAGGAAATGCAATGGACCTGAAGGAAACAATACAAAGAAATAATGGGCTAAAGAGTTGGTTCTTTGAAGGAATAAATAAAATTAATAACTTCTAGTGAACCTCATTTAAAAAATGAAAAAAAAATTCAAATTCATGCAATGAGGAATGAAAAGGGTGAAATCACTACAGACTATAGAATTTCAAAAGATAATCATTTCTTATTTCAAAAATCTTTATTCTCACAAAATGGAAAATTGGAAGAAATAGACAGATTCTTGGATACATATGACATACTAAACCTAAATCAAGAAGATATAAAAATTTGGAATAACCCAATACCAATGAAATTGTAACAACAACAATAACAAACAAACAACTGCCAATGAAGCAAAGACCAGATCCTGATGGGTTCACAACTGAATTCTATAAGAAATTTAGGGAAGATCTAATGCCAACTCTTCTTATGTTCTTCAGTGCAATTCTCTCAAACTCATTCAGGGAGGAAAGTATTACTCTCATACCAAAATCAGAGAAGGATTCAGCAAAATAAATGAACAACAGGCCAATCTCCATGACAAACATAGATGCAAAGATCCTCAAAAAAAATACTAGCAAACAGAATGCAGCAAATTATCAAGAACATTATACATCATGTCAATAAGAAAACAGCAAAGTGAGAGTCACCCCAGGGATATATGGATGGTTTAATATACGCAAAACCACGTCAGCAAAGCCAATGACAAAATTTACATGATTATCTTAATTGATGCGGAAAAGGCTTCTGACCAAGTCCAATACTCATTCATCATAAAAACGTTACAGAAAATCAGAGTAGATGGTCTTTACTACAACGTTATAATAGTCATCTTCCACAGACAGCCAATGTTATATTTAATGGACAAAAATTGAAAGCCTTCACCTTAAAATCAGGAGTAAGACAAGGATCTCCATCATCACCACTCCTGTTCAATATAGTTCTGGAAACATCAGCCAGAGCAATCAGCCAAGAGAAAAAAAAATAAAAGGAATAATGACTGTAAAGAGAAAAGTGAAATTATCATTATTTGCAGGTGACATTATACTTTACATAGAAGACCCAAATGCCCCACTAAAAGCCATGTAAATTTTATAACTAAATTCAGTATCATAGCAGGATACAAAGTCAACACTCAAAAATCAGTAGTATTTCTATGCGCCAAGAGAGAAATTATGAAAATCACACTTTTCATAATAACACCACAAAAAATAAAATACTTAGGAATCAATCTCACAAAGGAAATAAAACATTTGTACAGTGAAAATTATAGTACTCTGAAAAAAAGAAATTAAAGAGGATTTCAGAAAACGGAAAAGTATTCCATACTCCTAGATAGAAAGAACAATGTAAAAATGGCCATTCTTGAAAAATTACTATATAGATTCAATGTAATCCCTATCAAAATACCATTAGTATACATCTCAGATGTAGGAAAAACAGTCCTAAAATTTAGCTGGAACCAGAACAGACCTAGAATATCAAAAGCAATCCTGGGTAGCAAAGGAAAGGCAAAAGGCATCACAATCCCTGACCTGAAATTATACAACAAAGTTACTGTGATGAAATCAGCATGATACTGGCAAATAAAATCAGATCTGAGGATCAATGGAATGGATTAGAAGTTGTAAGTACAACTATAATTACACTTAGCTACCTTATTTTTGAGAAAGGGTCTCAACATATTCACTGGAAAAAGATAGCCTCTTTAATAAAAGGCAGTGAAAATAATGGCTTTCCACATTCTAATGCTTAAAATAGACCCAGGTCTATCATTATACACAAATATACAGTCAAAATGGATCAAAGATTTAAATATTAAAACTGAAACACTAAATCTTCTGGAAGAGAAAATAGATAGAAACTTGAAGCACATAGGAGTAGGTAATGAGTTCATGAATAAAAATCAAACTTCAGGGAGACACTTCAAATAATCAACAGCTGGGATCTTTTGTTTTTGAAAAGTTTCTGCATCTCAGAAAAAATTACAACAGAGTGGAAAGACAACCCACAAATTGGGAGACAATTATAGCAGACTGTGCACCAGAATGTTAAGGTTTCTGTCTAGTTGTCCCCACAAAACCTCATGAAGTCATGGGGCAGAACTTCTAGAGTTTGAGACTAACTCATTATCCACTGGGATTATGGGTCTTAGTACTACTGAGGTTATGAACCTTAGTACTACTGCGGTTATGGATGTGGTCTGAGGAGGATATCCTGAGGTAGAGAGCCTGAATGTAATATAAGAGAGTCAGAGAAGCAGACTACCTCTCTGTTGCTCTCTATTGCTCTTCTTGGTTGGTTGTCTCTGTTGCAATTGTTGCTATCCTGCCGCCATAAACTGAGAGCTCTTTGCCCTGTTCTACTCAGCTTTGGGCCAGCCAAATATGGACTGAAACCTCCAGTAAATGGCACCTAAATAAACCTTTCCTTCCTTCATTTTGGGTGTCAGGTATTTGTCCCAGCAACGAAAGAAGAGTAGCTAAGACACAAAGGACTCCTATCTGAAACATAGAAAGAACTTTTAAAAATTCAAGCCTCCAATATTGAGAGACTCAATCCAATCCCAAAGTAGACGTCTGAGATGAATATAGACTCCATAAATGTAGAGATACAAAAAATGTAGACATATAAATGGCAAATAAATATATGAAATAATGTTCAAAATCATTGGTCACTGAAGAGATGCAAATTAAAATGATGCTGAGATACCATCTTATGCCAGAAAGATGGTTATCATAAATAAGACAACCAATAACAAATTCTGGAGAGCCTGTGGGGAAAAAGGAATCCTTCCCCAATGTTGGTGGGAATGCAGACCGGTGCAACCAGTATAGAAAGCAGTATAGGGATTCCTCAAAAAGCTAGAATTGGAGGCCCCATTCAAGCTAGCTATTCCTCTGCTAGGTACTTTTCCAAAAGAACTAAAATAATCATACCACAGCAGCATATGTGCTCCCATATTTATAGCATGACAATTTGTCATAGCTAAATCTTGGAAAAAGAACAAATGCCCATCAACTGAGGAATGGACAAAAACGGTATGATATTTTTACAAAATGGAGTATTACTCACCTACAAAAAAAAGATAAATTTGACTTTTAGATAAATGGATGCAGCTAGAGACTATATTGGTAAGTGAAATAAGTCACATCCACATGTGGAAACATCATGTTATCTTTCTAGTGTGAGAACTTGAAATGATAATGAAAATCTAAAAGGTACAACAGGTACCCTAAAAGGGATAGAAATTGTTCAGTGGAAAAATAACCTTGGATGAGGAAAAGGACAAATGAAAGAAGGAAGGGAAAAAGGTATATTGAGGTATATATGCAGAATAGTTTGGGTAGTCATATTGGTGAGTTCTGCTCGTCCATTGAAAGGAGAAGTTAATGCTTACAACATTTTTATATTCAGAATTTTTACTTCCTCTTTCGAATTTTTTATATTTTCTTTGTTATTGGTTTGTATTGTTTTTTCTTTAAAAGAATCTCACACATTTATATCGGGTAATCTGAACAATAATTTGAAGATAGCATCATGTAATGCAGCAACCATTGTTGAATTCCTATTCCTTTGCTTAGTACAACCTTGTATTCTTTCTATCACTATTTTGTATTCTTTTAAAAGAAATTATTCAATTATAAGAAATACTAAGATATACTGTAGCATGTACAGGGCTTCCTAGCTTTATGGTTTGGATCTAGATATCTCCTTAAAATCTTATACAGTTGTAGGGATTTTTAAGAGTAGGTGAATCTAACCCTTATTGTGTATGACATTGGGAATAGGGGTGTGTTATGTATTTTGTTGCTTGGACAAAATTCCTGACATCCAAAATTAAGGAATGAAAAGTTTATTCAGCTCATAGTTAGTGGAGGTTTCAGTCCATACTTCATTCCATACTTAGCTGCCTCCAATGTAGAGTAGCACTTGGCAAAGGCAACAGTTCATGGCTGCAGAAAATAGCACAGAGTAAAAAGGTAGTAGCAACCATTGTAGCTTCTAGAAAGCCTCTCTCTTCCTTCCACAATCACTGCAAAGACCAGAGCTCCTCCGAGAAAGTGGAACATTTCGTTCTTCATTTCCCTTTTGTATCCTTTAAGTTCTGAGTCACACTAGAGTGGGCCCTCTGTGCCCTAGGGAGGAGCCTCCATGCCCTAGGGTGTGGAATTGCTGACCCAATTTAGCTAAGCTTTTAGGGTCTCAAGTTGACATATCATCCACTACTGAGGGTGTGATTAGTAAATTAATTGATTGGTTTGGCATAGCTTTGGCTAGGAGTCATGGTGTGAGTATTATACCCGACTTAGGGTCAGGTTTGTATATAAGGAATAGATAAAACCTTGTCTCTTCTGTTTTTGCTGTCTTTTGCTCACAATGAATTGTTTTTTGTGAAGCCACTGATTCTTGGAGTCAGCTGTTTAACACTTAAAACCTCTATAATAATCTAAATAAACCTTTTTAAAAATATTTTGGGAGTCAGATATTTTGTCTACAATGAAAAAATTAAGACAGAATTTGGTACCAAAGAAGAGAGAGTCAACAAGGTAACTAAACCTGATCATGTGGCTCAGGAGCCTTTGGGGTTGGCTTTTGGGGAGTTTTGAAAGGTTTAGAGAAACTGAAAATGTAGAGCCTGTTTCTTAGGCTGTTCTGTATGGGAGATTCTGGTCAGAGCTCAGAACAGAAAGCCAATAAACATCAGGCTCAGGAACTTTGTATTGAGGACTACATTGGCTGCTGGACTCCATTATGTGTTTTGTGACATGCAAGAAATTTTATTTGCATTTTTCTTGTTTTTAGTGACTTGGCCTGAGACTGAGATTAAAGGGAGTGGACTAATTAAGCTTGTAAAAGAAATTCCAAAGCAGTCAAATGTTGAGGCAGTGGCATGGCTACTGTTGGGGGCTTTTATCCAGCTCTATGTTGAAAATCAAGAGCAAAGGGTCCAGCAGAATGACATGAAACTTTGTGAAGCTATGGAGCACAAAGACAGAGCAGAGGACAACTTGATTGCTGAGGACAGGAGAAAAGAAAACATGGCCTAACAGCATCACAGAAAGCAGAAGAATTCTACCCCTTGCAGCTTCAGAGTTGCAAAGGTGAAATACTTTGAGATGATAGCCCCTGTACACCATGTTTCAGAATGGTTGGTGTCTAGGGAAGTTATTCTTTGGGATTTGGTTCATAGACAATCCCTACAGCCAACAGAACAGAAAGTCTAGCTGCTGCTCCACCTAATGGAAGACCTTATCGTAATTTATATAGTGCTGGTTTTATATGCATGCTGAATTCAAGAGTAGTGGGAACACAAAAGGCTTCCATTCATATTTCAGAAGGCCTTGGAGACCAGAAGGTGTGCCCCTGAAAGGGAAGTGTGTGAAGCTGTAAGTATGAAGCTGAAGATGCAGTAGATTTACCAGAAGCTTGGATAATCCAGAAATGTAGATCATCTGAGGAATATTGCAAGGAAGACAAAGCAGGCCTCAGAAAGAAGCCACGGAAGGTACAACCACCAGGAGTGCCTCAGGGGTCATCATCTAAGCCTTTCGGAGTTCACATTTTTTCATAGATTTCTGTGGATGCTGCACATGGAACCACAGGACTTAATGGTTGCCTTGTTGGATTTTAGATTTGATTTGGTCTTATTCTTTTGTATTTATCTATACCTTTTAGGATGGTAATATTTATTTTTTTATTACTTTTAGTAAGAAATAACAATGCAACAGTTTCAAAACACATTAGTAGTACATTCTGAATAATTGATACAATGCATATTGTTGTCCTCTTCATAGTTATTTAGAGCACAGGATGCAGACATAATAATTTTCTAATCATTACTGATACAAAAATTTCTTCTCATTGAACTAAGAGAAAGTAGTTGTATCCATAGTCCAATATTCCATAATCATAGTGGATTATTGGCAGAACTGGCAATGTCAGAAGCTGTTGATTTAAGCCTTTTACAGCTTAACATACTAATCTAGCTTTACTTTTTATGCCTTGTAATTAAACTTTTCTGCTGGGCGGTTAAGGGCAAGTTAAATCAAGACCTGTATAACAGAACATGCAGCTTTATCTTATGAAGTATTTAACTTTTCATTTGTATAAGGGCTCACAGCTAAGAATTTTCCTTAAATGTCAGAGGAGATTTTAGATTTACTTTTCAGGAATACTGAAAATGTTAAGAGTTTGGGAACTCTTGGAAATAGATCAAACATCTTTTATGTAAAGGAATGTACATGAGTCTTTTGGGGGACAGGAGTAGAATTTATGGTTTGGATCTAGATATCCCTCAAAGCTTCATGCAGTCATACAGCCTTTTCAGAAATGGTTAAATCTATAGTGTGTGATGCTGGCATTAAAGCTTTGTGATTTGTGAATCAATCAACCAATTGGGTTGATATATTTCTGGCTAAGAATAAGGGTGTGAGTTCTATGCCTACCCTAGGGTGACTAGCCTGCTTAGAACATAAGGGACAGAGTTTGTTGCTTCTACTGTTACTTTTGCTGTCATTAGCTCATGATGAAATTCTCTCCCCTATAAAGCTGTTCTGCGTTGGAAACAGCTAACTATGGATTAAAACATTTACAATCTATAACCAATAAAGCTTTCCTCCCTTAACTTTGGGAGTCAGGTATTTTGTCTTAGCAACAAGAAAAGTAACTAAGACATTGGGAAAGTCTCACGGTAAACTAGTATCTGCTAGCTGCCTATAAAATGACCAAGTATCATCGCTGTAAAATGGTGTTGGTTTACAAAGACCTCTGGAATTCTATGTATTATCAGCAATATTCATAAATGTATTTAAAATGGGCTTGTTTTGAAAGTTTTTTGTTATGAAAATGTTATTAGAACCCTGATATATTTTCATCCTTGATCCACACACCACTCCCCAGCCCCGCTTCTTGTCTTTTTGAGAGATGGTCTCACTATGTAGTTCAGGCTGGCCTTGAACTCACTTTGTAGCCCGGGATGGTCTGAAACTCACATAGATCCTACTGCCTCAGCCCTCCCAGTGCTGGAATTACAAGTGTGTGTCAACAGGCAGGGTCTTATTTTGTCCTTGAGTCTGTGCTGAAAACAAAACAAAAAATAATGACTTAGCTACTTGTCATGAGCAGGGAGCAGTGACTAGCCTGCTTTGAAAGAGATAGAATGAAGATTCAAAACAAGGCCCTGGGCTGCATAAGTGATGAATTTATGTCCGTAAATATAACATTTATAGCCATTTCCTGATGACTGAAATCTTCTGAAGATACTCAAGGAATGTTGTTTAAAACCCTGTTTTTGAGGGAAGTCCCCTCAGTTGGCAGGAAAACTTCAAGCCCTTCAATGTGTCAGGAAAACATGAGCCTTGAGTTCCTTCTGGTAGAAGTGTAGTTACATCTCTAAGAAGAAAAGAAAGTGATATAGACTTCAAAGAGCTGTTAAAAATGAAGCAGATATGTGTATATGTAAGGCATCAGATAATATTAGTTTTAATTACAATGCAATTAAAATATATTTTACACAAGTTCTTCCAAAGTATTAAGGGCCTTTTACCTAGTAAGCGCTCAATGGTATTATTTATCTCTAAAGCTGTCATTTAAAAAATATTGCTTTGGCATTGATATTAATCTCCTATCTCTTGTCTATACAAAATCACTTTTCTACTGCAAACAGTCATGAATTTGACAGAATAAGGCCCTTATCACAAGCAAAGAGGCCTAGGAAGAAGCTAGAGAGCTGCGCCAACGATCTGTCCATTTATCATCCCCGAAGAGATAAAGAAGACATTTGTGAAATATTAACTTATGGGCCTAGAATTCTAAATTACCTCTCCCATAAATCTAAGCTCCCCTCAAGTGGGACTTACCCCTGAGCATGAAAGCTGAAGAATGATGGTGTTATTTATCCACTTAAGCTTGTGTATAGCAGACATTCCAGAATTAACATTGATAATGAAGACTGCTGAAGAAGCAGTGACCACTCTAAATCAATTCCAGGTATTCTGATGACATCTCAGAGGTATAATTCAGACAGAAAGTTCTCTGGTCACACTTTGTTTTAGTGTCTTTATATGGATTTAAAGCGATGCTACTTTTCTTTTTTTCTCCTGAGGAAAGCAACTGTGGTTAGCAGGAATTAAAAAAAAAAATTCCTCACTGATAACAATCTGCCTTATATTTTCATCTTCAAAAATTTAATATTCTACAGTAGCTTATCCCCCCCCCATAGTAGTTTACATGTGGGTTTTGTAGCATTAGAAGAAAATCACAGTTGAGTATTAGTGTTGATTAAAGTAGTTTTTTTTTTTTTTAAAGCTTGGATTAAACTGCCTAGTTATTGACTAATGGGCTGAGATTTTGTTTAATCATTTGTTCTTCTAAGGAGAAACACGGGCTGGGGATGTAGCTCAGTGCACAACACCTGCCTGGAAAGCATGAGGCTCTGAGTTCTTTTCCTGGTACAAAAAATAATCCAGAACACAGGCTATGAAGGGCCTTCAGGTACCCAAACCAAAGAGAAGCACTTCAATTCTTAATAATGTTAAAAAAGATAAAAACCCAAAATGTGTCAGATGTGGTGACTCATGCCTCTCCTCACTCAGGAGACTGAGACAGGAGGATCATCATGAGTTTGAGGCCAGTTAGGACTACAAGAGAGTCCAGTCCAGCCTGAACTACATCATGAGACCCTGCCTCAAAAAGATAAAAGTGAAATGAAATAATAAAGGCAAAATGAAACAAGCAAAAACCATGAAATGAAGCTCAGACAAAAGGAGTATACTCCAAATCACCTATTAAAGAAATGCTTCAGGGGCCGATGAGATGGCTCCATGGTACAAGTGCCTGCCTGGCAAGTGCAAGGACATGAGTTTGAACCCCAGTTCAGAAAAAAAAAAAAAAAAAAAAAAAAAAAAAAAAAAAAAAAAAAAAAAAAAAAAAAGACAGAAATAAAGAAATACTTCAGCTAGGAGGTGGCAGGGGGAGAGAGATGGAGTGGAGTGAGAACATGTCCTTCAGAAAGTAAGATCAACTGCAAACATATGATAAATAATTTTCTGACATTCTAATTATAAAGAATGCTAGACAGTCAATGAGGGCACAAGTATTCCAAACAAGAAAAAGAAAGGGCTAAATTTATAATCACCACAAATTCTATAACCCACAGATACCTAGAATGGCATAGAACAATTTAAAATACATCTTTATTTTCAATGGCTGGATAGTATTCAATTTCATACCTGTTATTAGTTTACTCAACTAACATATTAATGTATATTTACATTTACATTTTTATTTTTTTCTGTACTTAGGACAGAGTCTATAGCATCTACAGAATCTCACTATGTAGATTCGACTCATAGTGATTCTCCTCTTTTCAACCTCCCAAATTCTGGGATTATAGGTGTGAACCACCATGCCCAGTCTCTTGATCACTATCTCCTCATGCCCTGTGGGGTGGGCAAGGCACACCAGGGATCAAACCCCTGCTGTGGCACTCTGCCTAAGCAGGTGCTTTAGTACACTAAGCTATCAGGCTGGCCCTACTTTAATACTTTAAATAAGGCAGTCTTGTTAATATTAAATGCTTTAATCTTTCACTTACTTATTTAGTATGCAACTCAAACGCATAGTGATCCTCTTGTCTCAGCTTCCCCAGCACTGGGATTACAAGCATGTGCCAGGGGCATCATGGCATGGGATACCCAGGATTGAACCTGGGTCATTGCATTTGCTGGCCAGGTGCTTAGACTTCTGAGCTATCTCACCAGCCCCCAGTCTTCTTAATATTTTAAACTCTCATACAAATCTTTGTTTCCTCCAGAGATTTACAAAAATGAGACTACTGATTTAAAGGATGTGCATTTTAAAAGACTAATATACTAAAATGCAACCATCCAGGAGACTCGCACAGGGTTTAACTCTGAAAGGGGTGAGAACTGTAGTAGGAGGGTTAACACAGATCTTCTTCCCTCAAGAATGTATAGAAGGGTGGCCACCCTTTGCTCCAGCATGTTAGGTATAATGGAGTGAAGAGGTGACAGAGCAAAATTTGCTTTTCGGGAACTACAGAAAATCTACTTGGAGAACTATGATCAACCAAGGGCAGCAAGTGAAAGTAGATAACCAAGGGCAGGTTCAGATAAAAAAAAAAAGTCATTCCAAAAATGTGCATATATACACAAGCTAGCTCATTGAAAAGGGACAGTTAGTGCTTATATTGTTGGATCAGTTTTGCATGCCTGTGCCTGGTAAGCTGAGCAGCTACTCTGAAGATAACCATGTGCAATATAATAACCATTGTTAACTTCCTATCATTTTGTTTTGAAGTTCTATATCACTTTTTTCTCCCTTTAAAATAAAAAAGAACAACCATGCCAGTTCAGATTCAAGACAACAGAGATTCAGGAGCTAGTAAAAGAATGACAAGAGAGACCTGAGTTCTAGTCTTGGCTCTGTTATCAATTATTTTTGGCTTTGAACAAGTTTCAATTCCCTGGAATTGAGGTACCTATCAGGAAAGGGTAACAGGGGAAAGGAGCACGAACAAAAGCTCAAGGAATAAATGTAGCTTTGTTGCCCCTTCTCTTTTGCTAGGTTCCAAGAGGTTCCCTAGTGATTAACCGTACATGCCTTTAGGTCCAGGAGAAAATGGGAGCCTGGAAATGATGAACAAGGTACAGTCTCTACATTTTATCATCTGTTGTCTTGTGGAGAAGAAAATCTTCAACTCTTAAGCACACAGAAAGTGAATGGTGATTCTGAACTGAATGATATATTTGATTCATGCTAGTTAATTTACCTCCATCTATCATTGAGGTATATACATGGATGCTGTAGGAATAATTAAGAAAATATAAAAACAGCTGTCTTGACAACAGGCATTTAAGCTCAATAGTAATTAGGTACAAATTGAAATATTAATATTTTCATATGTTGAATTGACAAGGATTAAAAGCATAGTATTATCTAGAGTAAATGTTGATGTGAAAGAAAAGAGACACTTTTTTTATAATGCTACTGGGAATGAGAGACTTATTCTGCTTTTCCTAAAATGAAAATTTCATCACACCATATTTTAGTCTTTTAAAATATATGTCCTTTACATCAGTAATTTCATTCTATATATCTCTTGAGGAAACAAAGGGTTTGTACAAAAGTTGTAAAATATTAACAAGATTGCCCTGGTTCCACATGACATGCTGGCCCTGTCCCCAGGGCATGCTAAGCCAGCAAATGCCTGTAATCCTAGTGCTGGAGAGACTAAAAACAGGAGGATCACTGTGAGTCTGAGCTGCATAGTGAGATCTTATACCAAATACATAAAGGAAAAAAAATATTAACAAGACTGCATAATTTATTTTTACTATTT
>PVJA010023545.1:9845-27345 GCA_004027025.1 Myocastor coypus | reverse complement strand
CAGATATTTTAGTGTTGAATTCAAATATACGCTTGTAAGATATACATTCCTTTTCACTGTCACCTAATGAAATCCACAAATCCTGACAGAAAATAGGTGTGTATCTTTCCAACAGGTTTAAAGTTTACAATTGGATTAAAAGAAAAAGATAGGAAGGAAGTGCACCCCTAAGGTCATTTAGCGCAGCCTTGCTTCTGCTAAGCGTCATGGCCACCATCTCAAACATATGGTCAACTGCCACGTGCCATCTCCTTGAGTAGTCCCAGTTCTCGATGGCCTGCATTAATGATGTGTGCCTGGAAACTGGCTCAACTGCTTTGTCTGATTTAGCTCGTCACAAGTGTTGGCCAATGGAGCTAGTTAGTAAGATATCTAGCGATTAAATCAGTCCATCTAGATAAGCACATGATGAATTTAGATAATGCTGGATTTATTTGAGCAGTAAATACAATTGAAACAATCAAGAGTGGGTGGGATGATAGCATCAAGATCCTTCTTAATCTCAATAAACTGTTCCTGACCTTATTTTAATCAAATTTTACTTATTTTCCAATTCCAGAGTAGGAAAATTTCTTATGATCTCCATGTATGGAGATTCCACAAAATGCTAGGATTCCATTTAAGCCAGCTGGTCCCTGCTAAATAATTTTGCAAAAGAACTGAAATCATCATACAATGGAAGTATATGTTCATATGAGCACAATTTGTCATAGCTAAGTCTTGGACATAATCTAAATATCCATCAACTGAGGAATTAATAAAAATAGATATGGTATTTTTACACAGTGGAGTATTATTCAGCTATAGTGTCTTGTTTTTCTAAATCAGTATTCTCAGCAATTATATTCAAAAGAAAATACAGATAAAATTGTACAGTTCAATAACATACCAAGATGTTGCTACTTTTGATAGTAGCAGCTAGCAAATTAAATTTGCTTCTTTTTAAATAGCTCCTCTCCTTTAAAATACAATTTAAATACAAAATATGAAGATTTGTATGATTCTCTTAGGTTTCGACTATGATCAGAATTTAGGTTTTCCTTAGAAAAGAACTCTAATATCAAGCACAATTGAAGTTTACTTGTCGATAATGTTGAAAGGGCAAAAAGAAGTATGTAGACTAGGAAAATAGTCCAAGACGGTCTAGGCAATATATGACAGTACTGTATGTGGATACTATTTTTTAAAAATCTTTTAATAATGTGAAAATGGTTATGACCCATTTTAAATGCTTAGGTCTGGCTCTCTGGGCAATACTTTGAGGACAACAATGTGTAATATAACAACCATTGTTGAAGACCTCTTCTCATCTTGCTTTTAGAAATTTGGAATCATTTCCAACATTCTATTATTTTTTATTCTCCTTTAAATAAAAAAAAAATCATGACAGGGGCTAGCGAGATATCTCAGTGGACTAAAACACCTGATTTAGCAAGTGCAGGGACCATAGTTGGATCCCCAGCAATACATGCTACGTTATTCCCGACCCTAGGGTGGTCTGAGCCTGGCAGAGTCCAGATACAGTGGAACACACCTGTAATCCCCGCTCTGGGGAGGCTGAAAGCTGGAGGGTCACCACAAGGCTGAGCTCTGTAGTGAGATCCTACTGCAACCAACCACATTGAAAAGAAAAAAAATGCCAATTACCAGGATGTGAGACAGTAGCTCTCCATTTAAAGATTGTGAGAGAGAAAAATACTCTTTTTTGGATTTGAATTATTAATGAATACATCAAAATATGGAGTCACTGAAACAGCTTACGCTCCAACATCAAAAGAAGTTTCAAATCAATATCAGTCTGAAAGTTGTTAAAATAAAAAAAAAAATACTCAATCTGTTACTGTTTTGTAAAATTAACAGCAGACAACTCTAAAACAGAAAAGCCATTCACATGACTCCAACTTGAGATAGTATGACATTCCACTGTTCAGTCCTCAGGCATTGACCAGTGCTGTAAATGAGAACAAACAATACTACAAAGACAGATACAAATTATTCTCAGAAGCATGAGCAATCTGCAAGATGAAATATTAAAAGTGATACCACAAAATACAAATAATGTGAATGAGAGCTCCTAATGTTCTGATATATGGCAATATGTTCTCACTCATGAAAGTGTAATTTTAGCATATTGACAGCTAACAACATTGAGAAATAAGACATCCAATTTTCATTTCATAGTATTCTTTAGTGATACACACTTGGAGTATCTCACAGACATTACCATGAACATGTTTAAAACAGAATTTATGAGATCCCCCACTCCCTGCCCCTCTACTGCTTATCATGGTGAAAAAAAGACTCCATCGACCCAAAGGCTCCAGTGGAAACTTGTACAAGCACCTAGTCAAGTCCCCGTTGCTGTCTATTACCTGCTCTCCCTTGGTAATCCTATGAATTCTCTCAGATGCTCAGCTCTACCCCTTCTCCATTGATACAACTCTAGAGTTGCCACCTCTGGCTCAGACTGCAATAACCTCTCCGCTCAAGTTGAACTTCCCACTCCCTTGTGCCTCTCTGGCTGTCTTCTGGTATGTTCTCTCCAAAGAGTCACAGTATTTTCTGCAAATGGAAACCTAGGGATTACATTCTCTCATGCAAAATGATGCAAAAGCTTCTTTTATTTTTCTTTTTAGTTTTAATGGAATTGAAAATGGACACAATAGTGTCTCTGTCCATACTTCGATTTCATCCAGTGATACTTTTTCCTAAGTTTAATTAATCTGAATCATTTCATCTAGATGTTCATTTTACCTGGAACAAGCTTCTTTGTACTCCTTACCCAGATACTTATAACTCTGCTTAAGAAGTAATAATTTCAAAATCTTCCTGCAGGTCTCCTCAGCCAGTTTTAATATTCCCTGACATGTTCTCCCAGGCACTGATCACACCGGTAATGTCTGTGTGTGTGTGTGTGTGTGTGTGTGTGTGTGTGTGTGTGTGTGTGTGTGGTGTTGTTGTTGGTCTTCCCTGTCAGAACATAAGTTAAACAGAGATAGACCAGGACCTGGCATATGATATGTGCTGTTGGCCTGGGGGCTACAATTCAGTAATCACTGCTGTTGAGAACCATTTTTGTTTTTGTCCTTGCAAATGAATTTTGACTTTATTCTTTTAGTCAACAGTGTTAAGAAATAGAAATATTCACAAACCAAGTTGTAAGTAACATATGCTCTTTCATTTCTTGCCATAATTTCAATGTTTCTATGTGGTCTTTGAAATGACGTAGTAGTATTGTGAAGCATTATTTCAAATGTGTATCTTTCCTGTTGTTTGGGAATTTTGTACAGTAATTTCTCAATTTTCACCTAAATTTCTCTTTATTTTCTTTCTTCAAAGTAGACCACTATACTATCGATCCATGAATCCTGAGGTCCTAATTCTATGTGTATTTATATTATGGGGTTTTCTCTACATATGTTTCCAACTTGCCACTATATTTTCTCAAAATTTCTTGATAAAGGCAATGGGATAAATTGAAATAAATAGAAGAAAGAAAGCAAATAAAGAAATAGAACAATGATGAAAAACCAAGGATGTCTTTGGCTTTAAATATTTTTCTATCTTTCATGGTCTTGTGATGGACACAGGCTTGATCCTGTTCACCCTGGAATACTCAGGTCTCAGGTATCACATACTGTACGCACTCACAGAGTGGTTCTATTTGACTCTTCAGCCAGTCCTCCTGATACCTGAAAATGTTATGCAGTTACACTGCAGATCGATCAATAGTGATTTGCTACCCATCGGGAAGAGAGAGACACCCTCTGACATTTCCTATTTTTAAACAGCTAAAGTTGTTTTGTATTCCCTAAACCATATTGATCCATGAAGCTAACGATAGTTTTTACTAAAGCTGCCTTTTGTAAACTCTGTCACAGAGGAAACCTTGGAAAATTACAATTAACGGCAGGGAAAATGTTGGAAATCTATTTCACTGTGTAACTTTACTGCCAGCTTCTGCTATGTACAGAATAAAGCAAGATCCGCATGTTTTCCCCCCTGGGCTTGGATATGGTTGGACTGATGCAGGAGCAATGAAGATGGCTTATACTTATACCTGCAGGGTGCATTCATTCTCCCGACTACTGTGCCATCTTGTCCATTATGCGAATGAGCTGCAACAGCACCACTGGCACTGCCCCCACTTTTCCATTTCAGCAGAAGTTTTAAAAGGATGTTGTCACTCTGTAGGCTCAAGTGAAGCCATCTAGTTTTCCACTCGGAGAAATGAATACAAAAACAGTAAAGAAGATGGTAGGTATTTAATTATAGGCACACTATCTGTTTTTCCAACTTTACTCTGGCATCTGCTGGGTCACAGAATAGCAATAGTGAGAATAAAAAGTTAATGAACTATAGTTGAAGATATAAGAAAATCAGGTTGGCTATTAAATGTAACAAATGTACATTTTCTTATTACATTAAAACCAAGTTTACTTCATTTGAGAAATACAAGAAAATGCAGAACACTGTAATTTTAGTTATGGTATCAAAAAGTAGTCCTACGATTCACACACAGATGTAGCTTTCTAGACATAGATGGTTTTGAGATTGTATTAAAAACTGCATCTAAAGATGAATAGAGAATTATCAAAAACAGAGGTGGTGCCTTCACCTACCAATTAAAATCTCCTGCCTTGGGATATATGCATGTGTCTGAGTTACTCCCCGTCTCTAAAACTGAGAGAAGTCATTAAAATTACAGCTTCAATGGACCAGCAATATTTACAGCAGATGTTCAAGACTGTTGACTGTATAGTTTACCCAACTACTAAAGAGCCTTCTTTTTTTAATACTAGATCCATGGCATTGTTTTGACTATAGTGAAAATGTAATGCACATTCCAATAAAACAGTACAGCTGGGAATTAATAGGCTAATAAAAACATTTTAAAGATGCATTAAATTAGAATTTAAGATGTCTCTTGCATTTAAAGATGCATTAAATTAGAATTTAAGATGTCTCTTGCCTAAATGCTAATAAAAATATAAATCTGTTATTAACATTTTGTTGTCATGCAAAGGCGTAAAAGCTAAAAAAATGTTGATGATTTATCAGCAAGCATCTGTAAGGAAGACAGACTGGGACAAAGGCTGGCAGAGAAACAAAGTTGTCTGGGCAGTGAACAGAGGTCACAGGGTACAGATGAGGACGGAGAATAAGCTATGTATATGTTACATATATACAATAATTTTTTCATGCATAAAATTGATATGTACTATTAACTTATATGCTATATATTATAAAATTCTTTTTATTTTGATGCCCAACACAGTCTGGGATTAATTTTTCTGACTATAAATAACAAGAAAATATTTTTTTTCCAGGAAAATATTTTCTATCTTTTCAATGACTAAAGCATGAAACTATGAAGGTCTACTCTGGGGACAATACTGTGCACACAGCATGCTACCTGCTGCTTTCCAAACCTAGCCACAGACCATTTGTGTCAAGGATGTGTTGACAACACAAGCCACCTTGCTCATTGGGCTCAGACAATCTGCATGCTGCCACTGAACAGGGCGCCACCCCTATTGAGAATGGTCATTGCTTAAATCACAGTTGCACAGATCTTACTGTTACATGTGGCTGAGAAATGAAAATGATGACCCTTGGAGACTTCTCTGTTTCAAAATTAATGTAATAATTGAAGTAACAAATTTCTGGGAGTTTATCTGAAGGTTTTTAAACTTGTTAGGTTTTCTAAAATAGCTGATGTTCTCAAAAAACAATATCACCAACATATACTTCTTTTTATTGAGCCATACGAAAGCCTTAAGTGTTTTAGATATAAAAATATTGTAAAATTTAAGAGGAAATAAAAACATTTTCCCACTGAAGTCATGTTTAGTTATGACATACTGATATAAAAATGTACAAATATAAGAAGTTTATAGGATGCCACCATGTTCCTTTTAAATTTGAAAGCCACATCTTATTAAATGGTAATAAGTGCAAAGATATGTTGGTAAATGTTATATAAGATATCAAATATTTGAGTAAATATTTACTATTAAGTTAATCAACTATTATTTGATTTTGGACATTCCTAGAATTTCCATTTGTCCAAATAATTTATAAATTCAGTAGTATTGTGTTTTTACTAAAAATATCAACACGCCAATATTTACAAAGAGTTCAAACAATTGTAGCTACAGTTGCACCTACATTGCACCGAGGCATCAGGGAACTAAAGTCCTACTTCTTATATAAGCCAAATAAATGTTCTCAAGTTTAAAGTGAAATGATATATAAAAAGTGTACTTCTAAACTATTGTTAATAGTTTGCCATGTAACAAATCAAATAGAGTACTATTTTTCCTATAAATTTTTATCAAACTGTGTTAAGCTACTTAAATAAATTGCACATTTTGAAAGATATAATTACAGGTCTCAACAGCTCCTTCATTTAGAAAAAATAGATGTGGTTATATCATTTTATAAATATTTTCTAATGGATAATTTTAGGCATGATGGAAGCACACTTCATAATTTCATTATTGTTTTAAATGATTATTGTAGTCACTTAATACATATAACAATGTTTATTATGCTTTACCTGTGAAAATATATTAAATATTTTCATGAGCTCATTTCAGAAATATTTTATATTTACACATAACAAAAGAAACTGTTAAACTGACAAGAACTGAAGAAATATATGATTAAATAGTCCTAAATCCACTCAATCATCATTCTCATTTCCTTATATTACAACTGAAGGATAAGCGTGAGATAGGGAAAGTTTGCTCAGGATTAATATCTAGAACTATTAATATAACATAAAATTATTTACAAATTGGTTAACATCAAGTGAGACTGATATAATCAATTTTATTCCAGTAATTTCTATGAATTTGAAAATTTGGTCTGAATTTTTTTAATGATGGAATATAATCATACATTATGTGGAAAGAAATCAAAGAAAGATGAATCATATTAAAGTAATAAATATTATGCAATACTGCTTCTTTACTTATCTGGCAAATTCTATATCAATTCAAGTGACTCTTTTTGATGTTATTTTAAATGAAATAGAGCATTTTCCGTTTAACATCAAGATTTCTTGAACAACAAAATTAGAAGAAGTTCAAACGTGAAAATGTCTTAATAAATAAATTCTATTCAAAGGTATAAAATTTCTTGCCTAAAATTCTAACAGCCAGATACGTTAATGAATAGAGAACATCTAGGTTAGAGGCAAGGATGTTTATGCATATATTATATGTCACCTGTGTGCCATACAGGTTGGGAATCAACCCATAGTCAATTGATTAAATGATTCTGCATAACATTTAATGAAATGAATTAGAACAATGCATAACATAGACTAACAATACTCTTATAGTATTAAGTCCACCTTTGTCAGTATTTTCTTAATGAATTATATACAAATTTATGTTTTAAAGCCTGTTTTTAGAACAGTAAAGATTTAAGGAAATGTTCTTATGACGCAATGTAAAAGGAACTGAGCCTTAACACCTTGCCCCATGTTACACAGCTATTAGAACATACACAGGCCAATATTTGGAAACCGGGAATCTGTCTCTGATGTAGAGAATGATTGGGGTAACTGCCATTAATAAATTTGCTACTCTCACAGATGCCATTGGGACTTAGCTCTAGATTGTTTTCTATTGGAAGTCATTTCTTATTATAAAAGTTGGAAGGAAAAGTGTATATTCATTGAAAAATATGAAACTCCATAGTTAAAATGTATTTTCTAAGGGCCTATTGGAAAGAGAATTTCAGAGTATAATTAATTTTTGTTTCTCTAAATTCCAACTCCAAAATTTTGATGAAATTTCAATTTGATGTGTAAATAAACATTTACATTTTAAATCTCACATCATTAAGGGAGCTGCCCACAGAACAATGAAGATGCTTAAGTATATAAGAAATGTCTTAAGAGAATGCTTGTTATGTTTTATCAAATAAACTCAAATCACATGATATAATTCATGGCAAAGATTTAATTTCTGTAAAGATCAACTACCATAAGGAATTAATTATCCCACTACTGAGATAAACTGAAAGTTAACATTTATTAATAATGCTTTATATTAGGATTTTTTATCATGGCAAAATGCACATGGCATTTACCATTTCACATCTACAGTTCAGTTATATTACCTGCATATACACTGATTATTAGGCAATCATCAGCTCTGTTCATTCCCAGGATTATTTTATCTTCCCAAACAGAAACACTACCGATGAAATGCTACATACTGAATGACATTATTCTCCCTCCCACGTTACTTAGACATAACCATTGTATACTCCTATACATCTGATGGTAAGAACATCTCCTAGGTGAAACTATACAGTATGTGTCCTTCTAAGAATAACTTATTTCACCTAGAATAACAACTTCTAGTGTTTCTCAGGGGTCTTCTTGTGTTGCTCAGGCTGGTTTTGTACTCTTAGACTCAAGAACTTCTCCACTTTCAGCCACCCATGTAACTACAAGTCCCTGGGACCAGGCTACAAGTCAAATACTATTTTATCATACCTAATGCTCCTTCTTGTTTACTCCTTCATCTGTCCATAGTCACTTGGATTGCTTTCACTCCTTGGTGACTGTGAATACTGCTGTCATGAACCTTTTGCTCTTGAGTCTCTACTTTCAGGATTCAGGAGGTTTTATTCAAAAGCAGAATTGCACATCATACACTAATTCAAAGTTTAATTTTCTTGAGGAATCACTCACTATACAACATTCTATGATGGCTGTATCACTTCACACTTTCAACAATCCAAATGTTTTCTTTTTTATCCATATCCTCACCAGCACATGTTAGAAAATGTTAGATTTTTTATAATTTTATAACCTCCAGGAACTCCAACCTACATATAGCTACTAAGTCATGACACAGAGTTTTGTCTACTAACGTTTCACACATTTTTCTATTCACCCATTTTTTCTTGTGTTATCAAATAGTATCTATTACAACAAAGGTAACAGTAGCAACATCTTAAAATTTGTATAAAACAGCAAAACTCAGTAGATTCCATAGTATATTTCATAGACAAGTATGAGTAATTTGCTCAGATTCCCAGAACATATTCTTTACCATAGTTTGAAGTGAGCACAAGACCACCTTTGAAGTTCTTAGTACTTATGAGTTCAATACCTATTATACTCACTGAGAGAGAAATATCTAAACCTAATTACACACAGCCAGATGTTTTAGAAATCACTGACTGATGCATAATTCACGAGTAACATTCAGGCTGCATTTTAAGACTAGTTTTATCTGACTAAAAAGAAATATCCCATAGGCCCTTAGATTTCTTTAATACTTGTGTGAATCAGCTGCTTAGGGGAACATCAAGCAGAAACAAAGATTTGGATCATTAAAGATGTACAATTAACAGTGTTCAACTCATGTTTGAAAATACTAGAATGTCTCCTGATTCTCTGGACTGATAAATCCCAAGATCCCCCAAACCGGCCCCAATTCATTAGCTCTCAGTCTCATCTTTTGTCCTTTGAACAAAGTTAGGCCAATAAAGTGAAGATACGAGTGCTGTGAGGAATGCAGTCCAAGAGGAATTCAAGAATGAAGCTATATGCATACACGTTAAGCTCAGAGATTACTGGAACTAAATTATTTTTAACCAAAAGGAGAATTAATTGAACCTCCTTAGCTATCTGACTTCTTATGGAAAAGACTGTAAAAGGTTATAGCAACTGGTAATCATAGAACATAAACATCAACTAGAAAATCCATGTTGGTCTCCTCTTCCTCTCAACATAAAATAGGAAGAATCAATTTAATTTCTGTCCACCTTGAAGGTATTGATTCACCTAGGCACACTTGGAGGTAAACTACCATATTAATGCATATATGCAAAAGGAATAGTAGGCAAAAGAAAAAAATTAACTTCAATCTGTATAATAAGGAATATATAATATTTTTCTTTATTATATATTTCTTTATGTAGGGTCTCACTGCACAGATCAGACTCATAGCAATCCTCCTGTTTTCAGCCTACCAAGTGCTAGGATTATAAGCGTACATCACCATGCCTGGTCTCAATCCCTGTCTCAGCATGCCCTCCGGGGGAGGGTCAGCACAGCACAAGGACATTGAACCCCAGTTCCTGTGCAGGCCTAAGCAGGTGCTTTATTCCACTGAGCTATCTGGCCTGCACCATATATCACATTTTTCAGTAATCTTCTGTTCTAATTGTATATTGGAGAAAAGTTCCATCTTGTAAGTTTTTATAGAAAGCTAAAATGCAAAAGCTATCATGGCCACCATGGACTATATTTTCAGTATTAAAATTATCATGCCTGGGGCTGGGGAGATAGCTCCGTGGCACAAGAGCCTGCCTGGCAAGTGCAAGGTCGTGAGTTTGAACCCGAGTCCCACCAAAAAAAAAAAAAAAAAAAAATTAGCATGCCTAGCAGTTACATCATAGAAATACTGGGGATGTAATGCATAATTATTTAATTAAATAAATAAATAAAACAAAATAATTATTTATTTATTAATGATACTGGAAAACTATCTGGCATAAAAATGCTCTCCCAAACATAGTAGTCATGTTAATGAGGTCAAACTGGTTGAAACTAATGCAATGCTCAAGGGTCAAGAAGTGTAGGAAAAGTGCTGTGAAAAGCGAGTAACCATCTATTTTCTCAGTAGGAAAATCCAAGAGGAAACATTACCATTTACGATAACTGCAGAGAGGAGCCTAGGTAATTAGCATCATACAACTTACAATTAGAAAATATTAAATAAGGGTAGCACCAGAGTGACTTTCCAACAGTGGCCTGAGGAATCAGTTTGTTGGGGAGTACTCCTTTCTGAGTTTGAAAAGAGCATTCGTTAAATACATTGCTGGGAAGAATTTTTGAGAATGTGAACTCCTTTGTATAAAAGTTGAAAGAAAATCATAAATATTCAGATGGCTACACATTATATTTTTAATATTTCAAAATTAGTTCAACATAAAAGGAATTTCTTTAAGTGCTATTCTTCAAGATTTCCTTCTTTTATAACCCTATGGTTAATCATTTGTTATTTTCCATCTTTCTTATAAGCACAGGAATTTACTAAGGTGCAAACATAACTATCTTAATTACCTTTAAAAACACATAAAGTCAGTGGAGCATAATGTTTTCGTTTTTACACTACATGAAATGCATGGTAAATATATAAGAATATTTTAACAGAGTGATTAATTTAGCTCTGATCCTAACACAGACTGGGCTGACTGGACCAGCTAAGGAGAGTCATCTATAGTTCTCACTATGATGTTCTAGACTGTTCTGAAAATTTATATTCACACTAAACAAAATTTCTCTCAGTGTCAAGGTAATCAACAAATTAGCAATTAAATTTTATGTAACATATTCATAAAATATTCCTTCCTTCAGAAGATAACTGTGCCAAATTATTTCATTCACCAAAAAAGTGTATCAGAAATTTCAAACACAATCTACTTTGCCTTGTTCACATGAAGGGAATTGCTAACCCTTCATTTTATCTTCGGATACAACACTAAGTCAAACTCTGGTATTTCTCAGTGGGTCTACCTCGCTTCATTCTTGGCTTGCTGAGCAAAAAACATTGACTTACTGATATTTGCTAAATCATTAATTTAAAGAAGAGAAAAGCCAGGCATGGTGGCGCACGCCTGTAATCCCAGCACTAGGGAGGCTAAGGCAGGAGAATTGGTGTGAGTTCGAGACCAGCCTGGGCCACAAAAGTGAGCTCAAAGCCAGCCTGAACTGCACAGCGAGACCCTGTCTCAAAAAGAAAGAAAAAAAAAGAGAAAAAAAAAAAACTATTCAGAATTTCAAAACAAGATGACAGAAAATGGTTTTTACATTGTATATTGTTTTCTTCAAGATACTTGCTCAGATAAACAGAGGCATGCAAAATTAATGAAACAATTCAAGTCTGCTTCTTTTAATGAGATAATAGAAATTAGTGGTACAGTTATATCAGCTATCTTATGTATATACACATATACATACCTGTTTATCTACCATCCTTTTTTTCTCCTTTCCCCATCCCAGCTGTTCTTTCCTTTTGAGCGGTGTTTCACGTTCATAGTATCTATTATACCTTTTGGATCTGATGCACTCCTTCAGTTTCTTACACTAGGAAGATAATCAGATATTTGCACAAGGGAGTCTGATTTATTTTTCTTATGAGTATGTTATATTATTCAGTAAATTATGCAGTATCATGAATAGCATGAGTTTACAGTCATATAGTTCTATGATCTTTTTGTCTGTTTTTGTTAGTGCTGGTCATCGTGTATGTGCATATATGTGTATGTGTGAGAAAGAAAAAAGGAGGGTGGGAGATTAAGGTGGGAAGAATCCCATCTCGCTCATCTTCTGATGAAGAGTGACTGAAATTTTGTAGATATTTTTGAAATGAATATTAGCCTGATTTAAAAACTAGCATTCTAATACATAGGTTCCATTTTTCAGAATAATAAAACTAATCTGCCTCCCTTCATTTAAACATGAATTAAATTTTCTTTAAAATTGTTTTTTTAATTTTTCAGTGCCATTTTCTTGATTGTCCATGTTTATCATTTATATGTTCATTTACTGACCTATTTAATAAATATTTGTAGTAAATATACATAAGGCATATATAAGCACTGTATATTAACTTGATAGTATAATATACGTCCGTGTTTTTTGTCTTTTTGAGACAGAGTCTCTCTATGCAGTTCAGGCTGGCCTTGACATCACTTTTGTAGCCCAGGCTGGTCTTGAATTCACACCGATCCTCCTGCCTCAGCCTCCAAAATGCTGGGATTACAGGCCTATGCCACTACACTCAGAGTTTTAATGGTCTGTTGGGTCTATTCTTTAAAGCTGACTCTTTAGTTTTAAAGAAACTTAAATAGGGTTATCATCAGTTCTATGGCTTGAGGACAATGTGTATTTTCTGAGAAGTTTGAAAGGGGGCTTTTAATACAATTTTCATAAATTCATCTAAGTATAGTCATTTTTTTTTTTTTTTGAGACAGAGTCTTGCTGTACAGTTCAGGCTGGTCTTGAGCTCACTTTTGTGGCCCAGGCTGGTCTCGAACTTGCAGTGATACTCCTGCCTCAGTCTCCCAAGTTCTGGGATTACAGGTGTTCACCACCATGCCCAGCTCCTTTCTTTCTTTTTTTTTTTTTTTTTTTTTTTTTTTTTTTTTTTTTTTTTTTTTTTTTTTTTTTTTTTTTTTTTTTTTTTTTTTTTTTTTTTTTTTTTTTTTTTTTTTTTTTTTTTTTTTAGTATAGTCATTTTTAAAGGACTGTACAGAAGGAATTTGTTAACTGGGAAGGAGTATAAATGAACTCTAGTAAAGCTATCTCTTCAAATTCTCTTCTTTTGTAACTACTAAAATAACCAAGAATGATCATGATCAGAGATGGTATAGTACATGAAGATGCAAGTTTCTCCTTATAAATCCTCCCTCCCCAATGCTGTGGGTTGAACCCATTAGGGGCTTCACACGGAGCCACACCTCTTGCACTGTATTTATTTTTAAATGTTTTGTTGATAGTGAGTCTCATTAAACTTCCCAACTTGGGTGTGGCTCTGAGGTTCCTCTATATGAACTTTGCTCAGTGCTGGGATGCCAGGCGTATATCACCTTATTGAGTGACAAAAAGCACTGGCTAGCAGAGAAAATAACATGCATTTAGCCAGTCATATTAAAAACACTTATCTTAAGTGTACGGAAAATAAACTGTGATATTATATCACAATTTATATTAACACATCTTTCCCAACTAATGGGATTATCTATTCATTTTCTTATAAATGATTCTAGGTATTTGGAAGCAGTAGGATCTGTTCTTATATGGAAGAAAAGAACTGATATGACTTTGACCATGTGATACAAAAACATTAGACTTCGATATAAATATTACAGTGTTATTTGAACTGATATCGAAAAAGTTCAATTTGCATGTTTATCTATCACCATAAACTTATATTCTTAACTCACCAGAAGAAGAGCTTAGTGAAACTATTACTCTATAACATAGGAGCTTGAGCATGACATCACTGTCTTTCTGAGTATCAAGCATCTTAGCCTTAACTTGGGATTGGTATTTTCTATCAATTGTTGATATTCTAACAGATCTCTATAAAATACGTTAAAAGCAGTTATACATATTTACATATTTAGAAATCTAAGTACATACAAAATTGTAACCAGTCAATGCTATGGCATTTTCCTAGTCTGTTATTCTCATTTAATCTTTTTTTTTTTTTTTTTTTTGTCTTGTAAACCAACCATTTACTTGAGAGAGAGCATAGCAGTAACTGAAATTACAGTAGAACCAGCACACATCTAAAAGACCAGAATGACAGCTATTCCAAGCATATTTTTACTGTTATACATTGCTATTCTCAGTGTCAAAATATTAAATATAAGCAATCAAGAACAAGTCTAAGAACTGGAAGTAATAAGAGACAATTGGGAATATAACAGTTGATTTATAATGCTACAAACACATTGCATAGATATGATGCAGCATCAATTGAGGAACATGAAAGCCTTAGACTTGCAATTTATTGCTTATTTCATCTAGGGTATGATTCTTGAACTTTCCTTATCTAACATCACTCTGTGACATTGATCAAATTTCACCTAATTTATATCAGAGGACATCATCATTTAAAGAGTTTGTAGAACAGGTTCTAACATTTTAAGGGTTAGTTCCTTTTTTCACATTGTCATTCTTTTCTAGAAAGCCTATTCACTTCTGCCTAACATTTCTTTTCGTGAAATTTAAATAATTAGGTGAAATATATATTAAAACAAACTTATTAAAGTCATACAGATGATTAAAATTGACTTGTAAAAGTGAGTGCATGTTATCCTAATAGTCTTGTATGTTTAATAGATAAAGAGCTTCCATGTAGAGCTCAAAATGTGCTTTCTTATTTCAATATGACTCCTTCAGTTTAAGGTGTAGTTCTTTATTTAAGGAGAATCCATAAAGTTGGAAATTATGAAAAAGAACAATGAGAAGTCCCTTGACCATGCCCGGCATTTTCTGTCCTCAGGCTTGTCACCTCTTTCCATCTGCCTGGCATACTCTTTCTTCTTACTCCTGAAGTCTCACTTCCCTCACATTAGACACTTTCTCAAAAGCCACATCCCAAGTGAGACCTTTTTCTTGCCACCTCACCTAGACGTTAACATTTTACCCCTCTTGTCTCCTAGTTCTCTTTAAAGCCACCACCATCACTATCACACAGGGTATATTGTGCTCGTTTGGAGGAAGATTTCAGAGAAAGAGTGCATGATAAAAAGGCAGAACTTTTGGAACGCATAAAAACGAGTAAGAAAAGAACCCATGATGGAGAAATGTGCAACTGAGAATTTAAAAACTAGGGAAATAGTTACAAGAAAAAAAGTACTTGAAATGCAACATGAGAATGATAAGACTTAATATGATGGCCCTAGGATGTTAATTGAGGGGTAGAGGTCATAAGAACTGAAAACATTAAGAAGACATTTTTCTTGCTGAGAAATTTAGCAGGAAAGAAAATGGACACTTTAAAATAGAAGCCACCAAAACATATCAATGCCAATTATAGCAGTTTGAACAATACTGTAACACTTTTTGCCTTGAGCAGATAGAAACCTGTATATGAATTCATCTAAGGTAAAAATTAAAAAAAAAAAAAAAAGCCTGGTGTGGTGGCTCTCACCTGTAATCACAGCACTCGGGAGGCTGAGGCAGGAGGATTGCTGCAATTTCGAGACCAGCCTGGACTACAAAATTGAGTTCAAGGCCAGCCTGAACTACACAGCGAGACCCTGTCTCAAAAGGACAAAAAAAAAAAAAAAAAAAAAAAATCAAATTCAAAAACATTTACTTAGAGTCTACTTTATGATCATAGTCAAATATTAATTTGTTTTAAAATGAGTTTTCCCCATTCTACACAACAGTCCTGCAGCTAGTCCTATTCTATCCTTCTGTGCCTCATCCCACCCAGGCCATAATACTAAGGATACTGTGTGAAATAGATTACACCTACACGCCCGCACATATCCACATGCATTCGTGCACACATAGTAACACGGACTTCTAAGAACACACAAATTAGTAGGACTTAGACTTTGCTGTCAGTGACACAGCAATCTTCAAAAAAGAAAACTATTCAGAACAGTAAGTGAAAACATACTTAGTGGGAGAGTGAAAGCAAGCAGTACTGTTCTTTTTTGGTTTCTTTTCTTTCTTTTCCTTTTTTAATTTAGCGCAGGGTTTATAGAGCCTCACTACATAGATCAGACTCCTGTTTTGCCTGTTTTTAGCCTCCAAGAGCTGAGATTACAGGAATGCCACCACACTCAGTCTCAATCTCCATTTTAGGGCATCCTGGGGGTTGGACAGTTTCTCGTTGTTTTAGTTGAAGGAACTGGATAAGAAACACAATAGAGGGCTAGAGGGCCTCTAGGACAGCTCAGCGACTAAGTGCAGGGACCAAGGTTCCATCTCAGGTCCTACATTCTGCAATGGCCGTGCCCCGTGGGGCATGTAAAGCCTGTGAATGAGTCTGGGTGTGGTGATGCACTCCTAGTTCCAGCACTAGGGAGTCTCAAAAACAGAAGGATCTCTAGGAGTCTCTGTATCAAATACATAATGAAATACATAAATGAAATACATAAATGAAACAGGATAGTTTTAAAATTTTGAAATTGGTAAAATTCCTCTCTCTCTCTCTCTCCTTCCTCTCCCTCTGCCTCTTCTTTCCTCCCTTCCTCCATCTCTCTCTCTCTCTTTCTCTCTCTCTCTCTCTCTCTCTCTCTCTCTCACACACACACACACACATACACACACACATATTTCACTGGGGCATATGTTACTAAATCTATCTGATTCTCAGAACATACCACAAAAAGGCCTGAATTTTGAAATGTTTCAACATTGAGAGCATTTGTGGTATTTTGGAGACTTTCCAACCTCACAGTATCTTTATCTCATAATCCTTGCTCTGGAAATAAAAGCGATATCACAAATACCTGCAATGTACAATTCAGATGAACTCTCTGGAACTGAATTTTATTTATATGATACATTTTCCTTATTTATTTATTTAGCATGACTGGGCTTTGAACTCATGACCTTGTACTCGCTAGGCAGGCACTTGTGCCAGGAATCATCTGGCTGAAAGGACATTGGTAAATACTCTGGAAGGCCTAGAACCTCATCTTACTAAGCCAACATCACCCCATCAAGCTGCTTTTTTTTTTTTTTCTTCCAAGAAAAAAGCAGAAGAAGGAAATCAAGACAGGGACAGAAAAAGCATCAGCCCTAGTGATAAATTAAAGAAAGATTTAGAATTCAGTCTGGACTATACTAAAAAAAAAAAAAAAAAAAAAAAAAAAAAAAAAAAAAAAAAAAAAAAAAAAAAAAAAAAAAAAAAAAAAAAAAAAAAAAAAAAAAAAAAAAAAAAAAAAAAAAAAAAAAAAAAAAAAAAAAAAAAAAAAAAAAAAAAAAAAA
>PVJA010023544.1:0-32987 GCA_004027025.1 Myocastor coypus | reverse complement strand
CAAGATTTTCTTTTTTAAATGTAAGACCAACATAACAAAATCAAAAAGAATAATACAGCCGGGCGTGGTGGCTCACGCCTGTAATCCCAGCACTTGGGAGGCTGAGGCAGGAGGATCGTTGTGAGTTCGAGACCAGCCTGGGCTACAAAAGTGAGCTCAAAGCCAGCCTGAACTGCACAGTGAGACCCTGTCTCAAAAAGCAAAAAAAAAAAAAAAAAAGAATAATACACATTACTCTACCTTCCATATGCTTAATCCTTATGCATGTTTCAGTCCAGTCTTCAACCCCGCACAACTTTTTACATAGGTCATATAGATCTGACGTTTTCACACCAGCTGATATATGTCTGACTTTGGGTGACGGTAAGTAAGAAATGGCCTAAAAACAGAGGAGTCTTGGGGAAAAAAAAAATCCTGAAATTTTAAAGGTTTGGGGAATCAACTTACAGAAAGACGAGATCCGGCTCTTGCTCTGGCAATACTCTCCTTTTCTTTCTCAGATACCCTTCTCTGCACAGCTTGGAAATTGTTTAAGGCGGCCGAGAAATCATTCATGAGGCGTTCCTTTTGAAGTTTCTGCTGACGCTAAGAAAATTAAGCAAGAAGTTGAAATTTCACATTAGCCTAGATTATGTAGGTTTCAATTTCCATTAAAAACAAAATTATACTCCTTAAAAATGTCCAAATAGGAACAGGACTATAAAATGAACTCTGCCTTAATAAGTTTGTTCTTTGCTAGCTGAAATCCCTGCTAAATTCTGACACTTCTTTCATTCTTGACAAAGGAAAAGCTATTTGAGGTCAAGGTGAGTTTGACCAAATATAGGAACAGGATATCGTTTAACTTATAATCTCAGAAGGACAACGTAATATAGAATTTTTATTCCTTGGAGAACCTAAAAGCAGAAAAGGATCTTTGAATTCAGATTGGAAACTATATTCTCATCTATACTGAGTTGATAGCTTCCCTGAAAATTATTTTCTTTTACAAACCTTTTTTATTTCTCTCTTTTTAAGGGAAGCTTAATTCTTTTTTTTTTTTTTTTGTGGGACCAGGGTTTGAACTCACGACCTTGCACTTGCCCAGCAGGCACTTGTGCCTCGGAGCTATCTCCCCCGGGAAGCTTAATTCTTTTGAGATCTTGGATAACTACTTTTATCTATGGGCCATTTTACTAAGCCTGCTACTTCTGTATCTTAAAAAAACAACAACAGGGCCCGGCAGGATGGCTCAGTGGTTTAAAGCGCCTGCAGGCGGCTGCAGGGACCGCACCACATGCTGCACCAGCCCTGCCCTCGGGGCGGGCTGAGCCAGCCATAAAAATAAACAAACAAAAGTTCTGAAACAAGAAAAAAAAATTAAAAAAACAAAAACATACTGAGACCCTTTGTCCTGTACTTATAAGCACACAGAAATAAAAACTCACCTTGACCTCAAACAGCTTATTATGTATGTCTAGATAAAGGATATAACAATGAAAAAGTCACTGAGTTAGATCCCTGGTACCGCCAAAAAAAAAAGGCAAAAATACTGTAAATTCTGTATCCAACTAGTACTTTACAAGTTCAGAGGCAAAAGTAATCTGTCAAGAGGCCAAGAAATGGCCTCACAAAGTGGCGCATAAACATGCAACAAGCAGGGCTAGGACAAATTTACCCTGGAACACAGTGTGGGCAGGGACATGATGGCAGAAGACTGAAACTGAAGACTTATAAGGAGACAGTCTGGCTAGAACCAAAGGTTTATTCATGAGAGAAGCTGTAAGACAAAACGGGGGCAGTGAAGGGACTACTGCAGTAGATGTTAAATCTCAAGCTAATATGAGTTGAGGGTTCAAACTCCAAATGAAGAGTTTTGGGCATGGAACAGGATACTTCCAGCTTGGTAACTTAGAAAAACTAGTCCTAAGGAAATGAACATGTTAAAAAAGAGAAAGTCACTCCAGTAAAGAGTAATTATTTCTTTCTTTTTCTAAGGGAGGCTTTTGGATAAGGATGGAGCCAAGCTTAGTGATAGGGCATTTGCCTAGATTGTTTGAAGCCCTGGGTTCAATTCTCAACTCTGCTCCCCAAGAAAGAAGGTTGGGACACCACTGTACAGTAAGTGCACAGTGCACCACAAAGACATAAATTTAAGAACATTATGGCTTAGTAGCTGGTGATGAAGGAAGAGAGGCAAAGTCAAGAATGACAATATAACAATGAGGGAAATCCTACCAGACAAAAACACTTTTTTAAAAAAATAAAATTGGTTCTGGGGAGATAGCTCAGTAGAATAAGCACTTGCCTGGCAAGCACAACCTGAGTTCAACTCCCAGTTCCACAAAAAAAAAAAAAAAAAAAAAAAAAATGGTGGTAGGGTGTCTTAGTTACTCTTCTCTGTTGCTGGGACAAACACCCCACGCTCAAAATGAGGAAAGCAAAGGTTTATTTAGCTTACAGTTACAGGAGGTTTCAGTCCATATTCAGCCAGCTCCAAGGCAGAGAGACACATGGCAGAGGGCAACCTTCCATGGTGGTGGCTAAGAGCAAGAAGAGCTCTGGGAGAGTTTGCAGCAACTCAAGCAGCTAACTATCTCTTCCTACCTTACACAGAAATGCAGATCACCTGCCCCAGGGGAGAGGCAGCACCCATTTCCACAATAATCAATACAAATTCCAGAAGCCACCTTGCCCTGAGACTGCTTGAGGCTTTGGGGGGACACCTATACACAAACCATAACATAGGGATCTAACCTGGGGCACCTCCAGGACGCTGGCAAGTGCTCTATTATTGAGCCACACACTCAGCCCAAAACACTATTTGCAGGACGGGATAAGCATTTCCATGTTACCATACTCCTCACAATTACAACCTTTGTTACATATATTCCACCAAGTTGATCTAGTTTTTCTTAAATTTTATTTTATAAGACATGGACTTGCTATGTAGTTCAGGCTGGGCTTGAACTCACCATACAGGCCAGGATGGTCTTGACCTCCCAGCATTCCTGCCTCAGCCTCTTGCATGCTGGGATTACAGACATTCACCACCACATCTGGCTTTATCTAGTAAATTTTATAGAAACATTTCTTGTAAATTGTTCCCAGTTTTTAACTATTATGAATAAAGCTAAAGGGAGCCCTAGAGTAACAGGTGATACTGACATTTGGCTCCAGGTACATTTTTTTCCTTTGGACAAATTTTCATGAATAGGAATATTATGTCAAGAGATACAAGTTTTTCTCTTTTAGAGGAGAGGTTTATTTTGGTTGAGAGATTCAGAGGATTTAGCCCACAGCTGGTTGCCCTGAAGCAGAAACAGGGTAGAAGGGTTTGACAGAGAACTATTCAACACGTGGCTGCCAGATGCAGAGAACCAAAAACTTTATACCATGACAGTTGTGTCAATCAACTTATTTCAGGGGTTTTAAAGAGTAATTACATATGAAATACCATGTTAAATTGTATATGCAGGTAGAACAGTCAAGAGGAAAACATCAGAACAGGAAAAGGCAATTCCTGTACTTGGAGACTAAGACGCCAAAATTGGAAAAAGATCTAAGGGTCATGATCATCAGGGTGACAGGGAGGTCACACAAGTAGGTAAGACTCGCAGGGGAGAATGAAGAGTCAGAAACCAGAGGGTCCATGGCAGAGCCCTGGAGCTTGCCCACTCCTAGAGGAACAGGGTCCAGAAAGGAGGTGAGACTCAGCTGAGGAATCAGCAGGCTGGGACAGCAAACAAAACAGAAGCATAGAAAGCAGAAAAATTTCCGTGGAAACAGGATAGGGGAAGAGGATCCAGAAGAAACATGAATAAAAAAGACTCCAGGGTTTGAGAATTGGACAGTCACAGATTATAGCACACAGGTGTGGGGAAAAACTTGTAGGACGTATGGTTTGACAGTGGTAAAAAGATGGTTGATGGGGTAAGATAGATTAAGAGGTAGAAAGAGCAGAAAGACAAAACAGTACTCATACTCAGCACAATAGCAGAAAAAGAATCAAGGAACTACATCACCCAAGAGAGTACATTTACAGATAGATCTATTTCGTGTTCTTGATGATCCAAGCTAATGGAAGGGAGCAATAGCATGCATAATCCAAAAATAACTTCTATTGGCTATGGAGCACATTAGATGAATTTATATTGGTTGAAGACTTAACTTTCTATTTATATTTTGCTTAGGCTGCTATTTAACCCTTAGATTCTTAATAATGATGCTCTGCCCCAGACATTTAAGATTACTTATTACTACAACATCTATCTGCAAATGCGTCTTCCCTAAGCACATGGCTAAGAGGAAAGGGATAATTTGGAAGGCAGCTGTGCTCACCTCTGTACCACCAATGTAGGCAGAAAAGGGTAATTTGGAAGCAAGCTGGAGACACCGGATCCTAAGGGAGTGTTGTAACTAAAATGCCAGCATACATAACAACTGAACCCAATCAATCATTGATGGAGAACTGGAAGGTAATTACACTAGAGTACATTTTTAAAACAAAGCTTAGTTTATCAGAACTATTTTGTAGGAAGAAGACAAAGCCCCTAGTCTTGGCTCTTTTTTGTTTGTTTCTTTCTTTTTCTAAGACAAGGTCCCCCTTATATAGTTTGTACTGGCCTCAAACTCTCTATGAACACTCAGGAGGCTGAGGCAGGAGGAGCGCTGTGAGTTCAAGGCCAGCCTGGGTTACATAAATGAGTTCAAGGCCCACCTGCACTACATAATGAAAGTGTGCCTATAAACAAACAAATAGCCGGGCGTGGTGGCTCACGCCTGTAATCCCAGACTGGGAGGCTGAGGCAGGAGGATTGGTGCGAGTCCAAGACCAGCCTGGGCTACAAAAGTGAGCTCAAGGCCAGCCTCAACTGCATAGCGAGATCCTGTCTCAAAAGGACAAAAAAATAAATAAATAAAAATAAAAATAAAAATAAAATTTGGACTCACTCTGTAGCCCAGACTGGCTCTGAACTCATGGTAATCCTATTGCCTCAGCCTCCCAAATGCTAAGATTACAGGTGTGCCACACCAAATCCGGCTTTCACTCCTCTTTAATGTAAAGGGTACCAGGGGCCCGGCGGGATGGCTCACTGGTCTAAAGCGCCTGCTTGGGAAAGCTTGGGCGGCTTCAGGGACCGCGGTTCGATCCCCGGCACCACATGCTGCACCAGCCCTGCCCTCAGGGCAGGCTGAGCCGGCCATAAAAATGAGTGAATAAACAAATAAAAGTTCTGAAACAAGAAAAAAATAAGTAAAAAAAAAAAAAAAAAAAAAAAAAAAAAAAAAAAAAAAAAAAAAAAAAAAAAAAAAAAAAAAAAAAAAATTAAAAAAAAAATAATGTAAAGGGTACCAAAATTTAAAGACTGAACTATGCTATATTAACTAGCTTGTCAAGTTAAACTGGTGCTTTCCAAGCTTTTGTGATGGAGACTAACAAAAAAGAACTTGACTTCCTAACCTAATATATACACATATATTTTGTGAGCTGTCATACATATAAGTTTCATGTCATATTTACCCTTACCACATAGTACGCACTGATATTTCTAGTTTAGCTTGTTTTCATGTTTCAAGAGCCACAAGCCAGTTTGAAAAAGCCCAGAAGAGAAGTTGAAGGCTGTGTCTTGAGAATCATCAAAGATATTATTTTAAAAGTTCAATAGTGAAATTTATATATGTGCCCATTTGAGTGGTACGAAGCTAAAAGAACAACAGGGTAAGGCCAACGGAGAGAGTTTTCCCATGGGTAAACTGTACAAGACAGCTAAGAGGAGAGGACATTATCTAGTTTCAGGAATGAAGGAAGAAATAGCTTATGAAAGGAACAATGAATCCAAGTAAGAATTGTGCACATGTAATGTGTTCCCGATGGGACTATAAATGTGTACATCATAGCCTGGCGTGGTGGCTCACACGTGTAATCCCAGCACTTGGGAGGCTGAGGCAGGAGGATTGGTGCGAGTTCGAGACCAGCCTGGGCTACAAAAGTGAGCGCAGGACCAGCCTCAACTGCATAGCGAGACCCTGTCTCAAAAAGACAAAAAAAAAAAAAAAAAAATGTGTACATCTTGCCGCTGGACATCTCTGCACCAGTTGATGGGCATGTGCATGCCACATGAGAGGGCACTCATACATGTCAGTCATGCATGTATCACTGATGGGTAAAGCCAGTGAGACTACGTTAAAGAACTTAAGTGGCCACTGAGTGAAATCACTTGGAAAGAGCTATCTTCCCTGAGCACTTCCTTAACCTGTCACCTAAAAATGCACCTTAGGGGGACACAAAGGTCACGTTGCAAATATGAAAACAAGATGTTTGGTTAAAATACATAGATACCGGTAAGGTTAAGCCTGTAACTATACAGCTGCTGGCCAAACCTGAAGAAATGCAAACAGAGCACACAACAACACAGCTGATTCCTGTCCTGCTCAACCTAATGTGGTGGGCATCAGCAGTAGCCACCTGTGCTGAGCCCTTTCTGAATGCTGGGCGTGTTACCACATCTGCCCACATACTTTCTCCTGGCCCACCAGTCATATTCACCCCCTACACACACAAACACTGCTTTTTTACTGTCTTTTTTTTAACTCATAGTGATCCTCCTCTGTTTTCAGCTTCCCCAGCACTGGAATTACAGGTGTGTGCCACCACACTGAGACTTGGTTGCAGGCTCAGAGCACCCCAGAGAAGGACGGGCTGGTGCAGCATGCAGGACCAGGGATCAGACCTTGGCCCCTGCACTACTCCACTGAGCTATATCACTGGCCTTTTACTTGTCTTTTTGAGGCAGAGTTTTGCTATGTAGTTCAGGCTGGCCTTGAACTCATAACAATCCTCCTGCCTCAGGCCCTCCCCCTCCAGTGTTGGGATTATAGGTGTGCACCATCACACCCACCAACCCCCCTCCACTTTTTTTTTTTTTTTTGTGCAGAACCAGGGATCAAACTCAGGACCTTGCACTTGCCAGGCAGGTACTTGTGCCCCTGAGCTATTTCCCCAGCCCCAGTGCCCGAATTTTAACAGGTAAAAAACTGAGGCTCAGTGAAGGTACACCTAGCATCAAAGACCAACTTATTTTTTTTGTTCCACACACTTTTAAATTTTTTTTACTAAAATAAAATCTTTTTCTAATGATAAACACAGAAAATACTAACCTGTTCTGAAGTAGATAAGGGAAGGGGCAAGGACCCTAATTCCTTCAGCAACTCATTCGTTTCTTTGGCGAGCTGATTTGTGGAGTGTTGTAACTGTTGCCTAAGAAAGAAAGGACACTTTTCAGGATGTTGTCTCTTCTTGAGAGCTACCATAGTATCACTTTGTTCTCAGAGTGTCTCACTGCAAATCAAAGCCTTCTCAACAAATGGGTGCCTCAATGTGCATGCTCTCCACAAAATTTCAGAAATGGTCCCCAGGTAGACCCACCCCATGCCTGCAATCCCCACACTTAGGAGACTGAGGCAGGAGGATCATAACGAATTCCAGGCCATCCTGAACCATATAGTGAAACCCTATTTTAAAACAAACTACGCGCAGAGCAATTGCCACTCACCTAATTTTGTTTTATATTACAGCCAGCTCAGCCTGTGATGGGAGTGGGCATCGAACTGCAGTCCCTGTGGTTGCCTAAGCTTTCCTAAGCAGGCGCTTTAGACTGCTGAACCATCTCGCCAGCCCTAAATCTCAATAGTTTTAACACACTGAATTTTCTCATAAAAATTCTCCTTTATATTTGAATTTCCCAAGAGTTCTACATGCTAGTAACTAGAATCCAGGAATAAGTGGTTGGCTGAAATATGCATTAAAAGCATAGCTTCCTATCCAGGTTTGTTGGTGTACACCTGGTATCCTAGCACCTGTGAGACTGAGGCAGGAAGACAAACATGAATTCAGTGCCAGCCTACATTACATAATGTGACCCTGTCTCTAAATAAATAAAAATAGAAATGAAGTAAATAAATAAGAACATAGCCTCCAAACTGCCCTAGGGAACAACCTCCAAAGATTTGTTTTCATACTCTTGCCAAAGCCTGGTCCTTTTTCAGGTTTATCTTCTGCTCCTTACCTGCTCTTTACTCTAGCCTTTTGGGCCTTTTCTTCCAAACCTAGAATCCATTGCTGGCCAGATAGCTCAGCCTGCTTAGGCAGAGCACAGTGGCACACAGCACTTGGGAGGCTGAAAACAGGAGGATCGCTACGAATCTGATCTATGCAGTGTGACTCTATTAAATATATTAAAAAAGAAGAAAAGAATCCTTATGCTATTTAAAATTACATAAGGGATGGGGAGACAGCTCAGCAGGTGTAAGCACCTGCCAGGCAAGTGCAAGACCCTGAGTTTGATCCCTAGTACCACACACACACACACACACACACACACACACAGGATTGGAATGTAACAGTGGCAAACACCTCTGTTTCTAGCTACTCAGGAGCCTAAGACAAGAGGGCTGCTTGAGCCCAGGAGCTAAAGACTAACCTGAGCAACGTAATGAGCCCTGTCTCAAAAAAATAATCAAATAAATAAATAAAACAAAAATAGTAAGGAAAAGGGAAGTTATATTAAGTGGGATTAAAAAATAGTAGACGCCTGTAAGCAGGTGCAGGGGCCAGGGGGTTCAATCCCCCAGGGTGTACTGAGATGCAATTGACACTGGGCATGGTGGCATACACCTGTAATCCCAGCTCTTGGGAGGCTGTAAACAGGCAGGCCACTACAAGTCTGATCTGGCAGTGAGACCATGAACACCCTATGGACCCTTCCCTAAAAATATAAAAAGAAAAAAAAGAAAAGTAATAGAAATAGCCGGGCTGGGCGGAGTGGTACATACCAGTAATCCCAGCACTTGGGAGGCTGAGGCAGGAGGATAAGTGCAAGTTTGAGACCAGCCTAGGCTGCAAAAGTGAGCTCAAGACCAGCCTGAACTGCATAGTGAGACCCTGTCTCAAAAAAAAAGAAAGAAAAGAAAAGAAATAGTCGGGAATGGGAGCAGCACTGCAGAAGCTCAGGAGAAGGATCACAGTGAGTTCAAGCTCAGCCTGAACTGTACAGCAGGACCTTGTTGCAACCCCCACCCCTACAGGAAACAAGGAAAGAAAGGTAGCAAAAATATAAAAAGAGCTCCTTTCTTTCATGCTCTCCTCAAATCTTGCCGTTTCTTTCTCTCTCTCCCTCTTTTCTTTCTGCCATTTCTTCATAAGTTTTACATGAAGACAGAGAAAGCACCTGTTCTGACCTAACATCAGTGCTCCTCTCCCAGTTCACACGCTGCAACCCCAACCCCAAAGTGATGAATTAAGAGACCACAATGGGAGGTGAGCAGACCCCCAGGGCGGAGCCCAAGCACAGGCCTGAGTGCCTTCCTATAGGAGGCCCCAGGGAACTTCGCCTCCTCCATTCAACAAGGACACTGAGAAAAAGTGAGACCTCACCACACAGTGCACCTGCCACTGCTCTGATCTTGGATTTCCCAGATTCCACCATTATGAAAAATAAATTTCTGTTGTTTATAAACTGCCTAGCTTGTGGCGTCTTGTGAGAGCATTCCTGAGAGACTAAGTCGCCACAACAACTGTTCATGTTTTTCATTGAACATAAGCCTCCAAGATTCAAAAAGGGGAAAGCAGTCAAAAACAAGGAAGAGGGGGTCAATCAGATGACAAGAACAGCACAGACAGGATTAAAATATTCAGAGATACTTCACAACTCTCTGGAAAAGTTCACAGTAATAACAGTCACTCTCTCACTTTTATAATGTCTAGAACAGGAAAAAAAAAAAAAAAAAAAAAGACTATTGCTCAGTATACTTCAATGATCTTCTAAAACCAGGAACAAACAAGGTGTGGTGGTGTGCACCAGTAATCCCAGTGCTCTGGAGCCCCAAGCAGGAGGATCACCTTGAATTTAAGGCTAGCTTGACAGTCACTATTTTTGACTGTTTTCTCAAAAAAAAAAAAAAAAAAAAAAAACCACCTCCAAAAGAAAAAAAAGCAAGCAAACAAGCAAGCAGAACCAGTAAAAAGAAATGTGATTTTTTCTTTTCTTTTTTTTTTTAGGGAATGGTCTACAGGGTGTTCAGGGTCTGTCTTAGTTGCTCTTCTCTTGTTGCTGAAACAACTACCGGACACTCAAAATGAGGGAAGGAAAGGGTTTTTTTTTTTTTTTTTTTTAGCTCACGGTTACTGGAGGTTTCAGTCCCTATTCAGCTGGCTCCAAGGCAGAGAGGTACATGGCAGAAAACAACCTTTCATGGTGGCAGGCAAAGAGCAAGAATGCAGGGAGAGAGGTAGCAGCAGCTCAAACAGCTAACTTCTCTTCCTACCTTACACTGAAATGCAAATCACCTGCCCCACGTGGGTGCAGCACCCATTTCCACAACAATCAGTTACAGATTCCAGAAGCTACCCTATGACTACATGAAGCTTTGAGGGGACACCTATACATAAACCACAACAGGGTCTCACTATTAGATCAGACTCAGTGATCCGCTTTTTTACAGCCTCCTAAGTGTTGGGATTACAGGCATGCACCCCTATGCCCACACCCCTATGCCCAGTCTCAACGGTGTTTCAGTGTGCCCCGGATATGGGGCTGGCACAGCAGGCCTGGGGATTGAACCCCTAGCTCCCGCACCTGCTTGCAGAGTAATGTGATTTAAAAAGAATAAGGACTAAGGCGCCTTGCTTAGGCACAGCACAGTAGCTGGGGTTTGATCCCTGGCACCCATGCCAGCCCCGCCCCCAGGGTAAGCTGAGACAGCAATTAAAACTGGGCATGGTGGTACACACCTATAATCCCAGTGCTTGGGAGGCTGAAAACAGGAGAATCACTATGAGTCTGATCCATGTAGTGAGACCCTGAATACCCTGTAGACCCTTTCCTAAAATACAGTATCCTGTAGGCCCTGTACTAAATACAAAAAATTAAAAATAAATAAAAAGAACCAGGAGTTTTACTACTAATACTAGTCCATGATTCTATCCCTCAGGCTGCCCTTGGGTCATTCTGAATAAATTTTCTACTTTTATATAAAGCTAGAAATTCAACTTTAAACTAGATAACCAGCAGTTCCACACCAACAAAATGAACTGTGAACACAATGTAGTTTAAGAGTTGTCAAGGGCCGGGCGTGGTGGCACACACCTGTAATCCCAGCACTCGGGAGGCTGAGGCAGGAGGATCGGTGTGAGTTCGAGACCAGCCTGAGCTACCAAAGTGAGCTCAAGGCCAGCCTCAACTGCATAGGGAGACCCTGTCTCAAAAAGACAAAAAAAAAAAAAAAAAAAAAGAGTTGTCAAAGTTTCCTTCTCTACCTCTCTAGACTGTTCTGCTAAAGTAGACAAGGGAAGAAAGACGCAGTCAGACCATGGAGAGGCAGTGGATATCTGAATCCATTCGTATATCCTGCCACCCCCCACTAGGTCCAGCTGTTAAGACCCAACCCATTGCTTCTTTCTGACTTCACATTAGAACCTGGGCTGCCACACAGGACAGCAAGGACACTCACGCATCCTCCAGGGGTCCTCGCAAAACCCAGCCCTGGTAAGGAGTTACTCACAGATTCTCTTGTAGCTTGCTTGAGTCCTGCTTCGTTCCTAGTTGGCTCATCAAATTCTTTATCTGAGCAGCTGGGGAGGAGGGAGGAGAAAGATTTACTTCAAAGGTGAATACACTCATCATAAGCCCCTACTTCACAGATCACAGGAGTGCAACTAACCAAAACCACACTATGAAGTTAGTTGCATGGTTCCCTCTCCCTTTTTTTGTTTTGGTTTTCCAGGGTTAGGAATTAAACTAAGGCTTTTGCCTGTGCTAAGCGAGCACTCTGGTTACATACGTTCTTGGCCCTTTTGTATAGTTTCTTGTTTGTCTGCTCGCTTTTTAAGAGCAGCCACTACCTACTTTTACCAGTAACTAAAGTATAGAACACACTCATAGAGTACTCTGCAGAGAGGAAGCATACTTCAGGTTTTAATAGAATTTCAAAAAATAATCCCAGTGCTTGGGAGGCTGAAAACAGGAGGATCACTACAAGTCTAATCTGTGTAGTGAGACCTTGCAGACCCTGTACTAAATACATTTTAAAAAAGATAACAACACAACCAGCAAAGGGTATCTCCAGCCAAAAGATAGCCTTCTTTGTGAGCACCTTCCCTATATTGGCTGGATGAATGCTGAAGTTGCACTTCTGAAATACCTGAGTGCTAAATGGCTGACTTAGTGAACAGCAAGGATATTGATATATATTGCATAATTTAAGAATATCATAGGGACTATATGCTTATAATATTTCTAAACCCAATAAAAAAGAATGCTCACTTATTAGAATTTTGAAGCTTAAAATTTTATTATTTCCAATTTACTTTATGGTAATGGTGTTCTTTAAAGTAATAAACTGCTGGGGTTGTAGTCATCATCTTGTCCTTAATTCAGTCACCAACAGTTCTTTAAAAAAACAAACTAAAGTTTATTAAATACTGGGGGCCACCTCTTTCGTCTCTGCCATCGACATGCCCTCCAGACTAAGGAGACCCGGAAGCTTCGGGGCCATGTGAGCCACGGCCATGGCCGCATCGGGAAGCACCGGAAGCACCCCGGAGGCCGGGGTAATGCTGGTGGCATGCATCAACACAGGATCAACTTCGACAAATATCACCCAGGTTACTTTGGGAAGGTTGGTATGAGGCATTACCACTTAAAGAGAAACCAGAGCTTCTGCCCAACTGTCAACCTTGATAAACTGTGGACACTGGTCAGTGAGCAGACACGAGTAAACGCTGCCAAGAACAAGACTGGAGTAGCTCCCATCATTGATGTAGTGCAGTCGGGGTACTACAAAGTTCTTGGGAAGGGAAAGCTCCCAAAGCAGCCTGTCATCGTGAAGGCCAAATTCTTCAGCAGAAGAGCAGAGGAGAAGATTAAGGGTGTTGGGGGGGGGGGGCTGTGTCCTGGTAGCTTGAAGCCACTGGGCAGCAGGTTCATTAAATGCTAACAAATGGTTTTCAATAAATAAATAAATAAATAAATAAATAAATAAATAAATACTGGGGGCCAGCAAGATGGCTCAGCGGTCTAAAGCGACTGCTTAGGCAACCACAGGGACCACAGTTCTATCCCAGGCACCACTTGCTGCACCAGTCCCACTCCCAGGGCAGGCTGAGCCAGCCACAACATAAATAACGTTTAAAGTTTATTAAATACCAGTTACTTAATGGTAACACTGATATGCTAATAGTCCCTATATCTGACAAGCCATGTCAGACAGAAACCTAATTCACTGCTGAGTGACTACTCCAGCCCTTAGCAGCATGTAAAAGTTTTTCTTCTTAGTCAAATCTTTACATCATAAATATACAAGGCAAAAATTTCCAGAGTTAGAAATATATAGGTCTAGAGCCGGGCATGGTGGCGCACGCCTGTAATCCCAGCACTGGGGAGGCTGAGGCAGGAGGATCAGTGTGAGTTCGAGACCAGCCTGGGCTACAAAAGTGAGCTCAAGGCCAGCCTGAACTGCATAGTGAGACCCTGTCTCAAAAAAGCCCAAAAAAATAAAAAAAAAAAAAAGAAAAGAAATATATAGGTCTATGCCAGGCATGGTGGTACATACCTGTAATCCCAGAATTTGGGAGGCTGAGGCAGGAGGATCACAAGTTAAGGCCAGCCTGAATTATTACATGGTGAGAACTTGTCTCAAAAATAAACAATAATAAAAAGTACAGGTTTATAACACTTCAGATTATGATTTCATCTTATTTTGATGCTCTCTTTGTAAAATTAGGAACTACAATTTTGCAGTGGAAATACAAGATTTACTCAATTAAAAATTTGCCTTTTGACAAAACTTATCTAAAATATACCAATTCCATGAAGTAAGGTTTACTTATAACTTAATGGTTCTATAGGAAAAGGCAAGTTCAAGCCCAGCCTTGGTAACAGAGCAAGATGCTGACTCAAAATTTAAAATTTTTAGAAAAGGTTGGGGATGTAGCTCAGCATGAAGGCTGTAGATTCAATCCCCAATGCCACAAAAATAAAACAAAGGCAAGCCATATACTCCAGGCCAAAAGCAATCAGTACAAAGTCCCCAGTGCAAGTGTCCCTGACGTGAAGGAAGGACAGCAAGGAGGTCAGGGGGCCAGAGCAGAAGAGGGCAAGCAAAAAGAAGTGGTCACAGAGGTGGTGGGGAGCCTGATCATACAAGGCATTTTATTTTTAAGTAATTTATTTATTTATTTATTTATTTATTTATTTATTTATTTATTTATGAGACAGGATCTCACTAGGTAGTTCTGGCTGGCCTTGAACTCATCCTATATCTCAGGCTGGCCTTCAACTCCCTGCAACCCTCTTGCCTCAACCTCCAAAGTGCTGTGATTACAGCCATGTGCTTCCATCCCCAGCAATATACAGGACATTTTAAATAATTGTAAAGACTTGAGTTTTAATTAAATGACAAGCTATGGATGGGCTATAGCAGTGCCATAATAACCAGAATTCAAATCTAGAGCTAATTCCAACAGCTACACTCTTTATGTCACACATTATGTTGTCTCAAAGGGCTCACTCCTAAAGGAAATGAAATGCTGTCACACAAGGCCAGCCTGGACTTCCCAGCATTCCACTCTGCCCCACCCTACCTACCTGCTACCTCCCTAATAAACTCTGCTCCAGATAGGCTGATGTCCTTGCTTTTAACCTGTTCCCTGCCCTAATGCCCTCCTGCCTATGACATTATTCCTCTGTACTGGAGTCCAGCAGTGTGCCAGGCACCCCATGGGTACATAAATAATCACTGATCGATTGAGTCAGCCTCCTCCCTCCTTTGACATTATAATACTCTTTAAGGCAAAGATGTCAATTAAAGTAAGTTAGAAAGAATGAGATCTGAAATGTAGGCTAGACCTGACCACTAACTAGTGTACAGCACAAGGCAAGTCACATCATTTTGCTGAGTTTCTTTTTCACCAACTGTAGATTATATCCTGGGTCAACATTTACTGAGTGCTTACTGATATTTATGTGGGGTTTTTACGTTCTTTTATGAAACCTTTACAGCTAGGTAAGGACTCACTGATCCCTAAGCACACCCACAATCATCAATTCTAAAATTCAGTAACAATAAAATAGTCCTGGGAGGATGTTGTGCAACCAGTTTTTTACATTCAAAAGTTGGCTTTGAGAGGAGAGGCTCCACCTGTGACTTTTTCACCATCAGAAATTCAAGGTACAGATGGGACTGGCCTGACTACATGGACCAGATGGCGGAGATGATGTGCTATTGTTCAGTCCCCTCCAGAAAATAGCTGAATAGTTGGTTGAATACAGGATGATATAAAAAGGTAAACCCAGTTAAAAAAAAAAAAAAAAAAAAAGTGATGGAAATAGACTTCTCCTAAACCCTAAAAGTATGTCAAAATACTGAGTTATTAATGACCTATCAAAATATTAAGTACCCTAGAAAAGAAGGAGAATTTTACAAAGCACAGAAAACCTCAAATATCAGCTGTTTCCTGTGTACTCTCAGTTGAGAACATCTTTTCTGATTACCTTTGTTAAAAAGACCTGATTCAGGGGCTGGGGAAGATAACTCAGGAGAATAAGCACTTGCCTGGCAAGCGCAAGAGCCTGAGTTCAATCCCCGGTTCTGTGAAATAAATAAATACATAAAAAGACGATTTTTCTGGGTTTGGGGAAAATGGGACTTGGAGACTTGATGGGATCATGTGCCAGCTGCGGCACCATACGTCATTACGCCTTCACTAACCTTTCCTGCATTACTGAAATTAAGACATTTTCCAGGTGGCAAGCCTGTAATCTACGCAGACATTCTGGGAGGCTGAGGCTGGAGAATCACATGAGGCCAGCCTGTGCAAGGTAGAGATTTAGCGAGACCTTTCAAAAACTAAAACAGAAAAATAATGAGGAGGTGGGTAGGGATATAGCTTAGTTGGAAACCCTTGGGTTCAATCCCTAGTACCTCCTAGTCCCCTGAAAAAAATAATTTTCCCCCTAAAAGTTTCCAGCAGCCTCAGATAACCTAAAATTCAAATCATAAGGTCAATTGTGTCTCAGTTTATGAAAACTCAAAGAACTTTTTCTATGCTGCCTTCCATAACCAACATCAGAGATGGCCTTGGAACAGTAACTCTTGGACCCATTTCAGGTTTGCACACCTAAAAACCATACCCTTCAATATTCTTTAAGCACAAAACAAAATAAAATATTTGCACGTACTTATTTTCACTTGCATGCACTTAAAAGATCAAAAAGTAAAGTGATTCTTCAGGAAAATATTTTTACCAAAATAAATTGAATCTACAAGGGTATTGTCATTAACTTGGTTAGTTAGAAAACACTAAGCATTCTAGTTAAATGAAAGTTTTACTTTAAATTAACACGTTAAAATATTCTGGATGAAAATAATAATACTATATACTCTAGGAAACCAGATGATTAAGTCAAATGGAAAGGCATATCCTTCAGTTTTGTGTAAGGAATTTTGTCATTTTTACAACTAGGCCTACAGCCTGGGATTTAGTACAGTGCCACAGTGCCTGCCTGGCAAGTATGAGGTCCTGAGTTTGATTCCCAGTACCCACCAAAAAAAAAAACCCTAAGCCTAAATTTCTCCCATCACTGACCTCTCATTTTGAAAAGCATGTCTAGCTCAAACTTTTTGGAGCTGGAGATATAGCTCCGTGGCACAAGTGCCTGGCTGGCAAGTGCAAGGTCATGAGATCGAATCCTGGTCCCAAAAAAAAAAAATTTAAAAGAAGCAGGGCCAGTGAGATAACTCAGTGGTCTAAAGCACCCGCTTAGGCAAGCTTAGGCAACCACAGGGACTCTGGTTCAATCCCAGGCACCACATGCTGCACCAGCCCCACCCCCAGGGCAGGCTGAGCCAGCCAAAATATACAAGAAGAAGCAGATCAATATATTGTTTACTATAGCCAACACCAACACTAGGAACCATTCTAAATTTGAACATTCCTTATGTGCTTTTTAGCAGATTCAGCAGAATTTGAGTCACCAAATGAACCCTAAAGAAAATCTAAGTCTCATCATACTGAGAGCAATTTCTTTTCACGGGTAGAGAAATTTCTTTCCCTCTTTGATAGTATATAATTCAGCCTATTAAAAAAATCAAGTGAAAAAATTTTCTTAATATTACTTATACTACACCTAAAAACAGAACCTAAAACATTTTTATTAGCAAATCTTTGCAGTACCAAAAAACATGCCCTCCACAGTTATAATAAATGGAGGCTGAGGAGATAGCTCAGTAGAATAAGTGCTTGCCTAGCAAACGCAAGGACCTGAGTTCAATCCCCAGTCCCACACACACACAAAAAAGATATAACAAAGGGAAAATGAAAAAAATTTAATGAAAATTTATAAAATGAAAAAATGACAGCCTATGTTCATATCAAGATAATGAAGTCTGCCGGGCGTGGTGGCTCACGCCTGTAATCCCAGTACTCGGGAGGCTGAGGCAGGAGGATTGGTGCAAGTTCGAGACCAGCCTGGGCTACAAAAGTGAGCTCAGGGCCAGCCTCAACTGCATAGCGAGACTCTGTCTCAAAAAGGCAAAAAAAAAAATAATGAAGTCATCTCAGTATTCTGCACTGGAAGTTAGGTTTACATTGTTTCTAACTGTATAGCAATACTGAAAATCACCTGATTTAAAAAAAAAAAATCACTGTAGTACAGTAGCAAAACTCTGAACTAAACTGAAAATGATTGCAAACATCAAAAGTGTCCCCTTCCCATTTCCCACAGCAGTGACAGCACCGTGTTTGGAGCACAGTCTCTGAGCTAAGGCCTCCTAAGGTTGATTCCTGGTTCCACCACCTCCTAAATGAGTGATTTCAAACAAAAGGCAATGCTCCCTGTGCATGGCTCTTCACCTAAGAAATGGGAATAACAAGAAAACCTTCATATGGTTGTTGAGAAGATGAAATGAGATCACATGAAGCTAAGTTTAGAACGCTGTCTGGCACATAAAAACATTCAATTCAGGATAGCTATTATTATTATCAAACTCAGGAGCAAGAAAAATGTACTCAGCAGTGATAAAATCAACTAAGTACATACTGAATGCCAACATATCCACTGCTGTGCCAGGCACGGTGGATAAGGAGTGCTGTATAATGGGGAGTGTCTCTCTTCCCCCACAAAACTCATGGTGACTGCTCCACTTGAAGTGACAGGTAAAAAAGCATTAAGAGCACAGAATATAAGCAGATGCTAAAATAGGAAGAACAAATGCTTGCAAATTAAAAAAAGATAGCTGGGGCCCGGCAGGATGGCTCAGTGGTCTAAAGTGCCTGCTTAGGAAAGCTTGGGCAGCTGCAGAGACTGCGGTTCGATCCCTGGCACCACATGCTACACCAGCCCTGCCCTCAGGGCAGGCTGAGCCAGCCATAAAAATAAACAAACAAACAAACAAAACTTCTGAAACAAGAAAAAAAAAGATAGCTAACATTTCTTAAGCAGTTACTATATAGCAGGTACTATTTTAAGGAATTTACATAAATTACCTCATTTAGTGCTCACAATCCTATGAAGGTTGTTTTGTTTTGTTTTGTTTTGTTTTGTTTGCAGTACTGAGGATTGAACTCAGGACCCTGTTCTTCCCAGGCAAGCAGTTATTCTACAGAGCTACCTCCCCAGCCCTGAAGTAAGGTTATTAATACTATTTTAGATGGGGAAACTGAGTAATATCAAGTAACAGCAAATGTTTACAAAACTAGTAAGAAGCAGAGGGAAAATCCTAGCAAGAAACAGGCAATATAACTGTGCAGCTGCCCAATAAACAATTAAAAGACAGTACAGTGGAGGATACAATAAATAGTATCATTCTACAATGAATGCTTACTATGTGTCAGGCATTGTACCAGGTACTTCCAAATATTTCCTTGTAATAATTCCATTAGTTTTATGGGAATTTTTTTGTTGTTGGGTTTTTTTGAGACACAGTCCTGCTATGTGGCCCAAGTGGCCTCAGCCTTCCCAGTGCTAGGATTACAAGTGTGCACTATCATACCCAGCAATTCCATTCATTTTACAGAGGGGGCAACAGGAAAAGAGGAAAATAATCTGCTCAAGACTAACAGTGGGGGCAGGGCACTCATTCAGATACGCTGACCCTAAAGTCCATTCACTATCTTTCTGACTTCACTTTATCTTTTAACAACAAAGGCAGACAGTTATAAGGAGCAGGATTTTTTTCCTCCCACTTAAGGAGTAGAACTTGAACCCAATTCAAAGAATCTGTAGCTGAGAGTAGCGGCCCATGCCTGTAACACCAGCACTCTGGGAGGCTGAAGCAAGAGGATCACAAATTCAAGTCAAGCCTGGGCCACTTAGCAAGACTCTGTCTCAAAAAAAAAAAAAAGAAAAAGAAAAAAAAATCAACAGAGTCATCATACAAAGAACAGAATACTACAGTAGGGTTCAATTCTCAGTTTTTTTTTTGTTTTTTTTTTTTCTACATCTACTTGAGAAACATCTGCTCAGACTTCTCATTTCACAGTAAGCAGAATTAAGTATTCTTTCTCTGTATCCTAATCACATTGCCAACAGTCTGTACAAGGGAGCCACCCTGGCTGTACCTGTAATGGCCCATGCAGTGGGCTGCCCTATCTCAGGCTGACATGCTCAGCAATTTCAAACCCATGTCTGCAGTTCAGCAAATCAAGGGAAAAAACGCTGTTCTCTCAAAATTTTCAACTGGTACAAGTGTGTGTGCAGGGCTGTGGGGGTAGCTGGGCATGCACCTTTAAGCCCCCATTCTGAGAGTGTGTTTAGGTCTCATGGCTGTGTCTTGGAAAGGTTTGGCCACTAACCCAATCGCTGGGTAGACTCTATGTTATCCTACCAATATCAAATTCCCAATCCCTCATCCAGCAATGTGAAGGGAAAAATTTCAACTCACACTGCTTACTATATAGCAGAAGGGCAAAAAGGTAGTTCTAAAATGATAGGGGAAAAACAATAGAAAAGTTTTATTCATTCAAATCAACTAAATACAGTTATTGAGTCTGATTCCTGGCTACTTTTTGCTACTTCACTCCTCTTTACCTATAATCCGTCCATACTAGCCTCCTTGATAGTGATTCTTTAATCAAAATCTTTCTTCTACCATCAAAAAACCCTACAATACCTTTTCCCCCTCTCATACAGCTCCTTTCCCCGACTACTCAGTGTTCACTCACTCAAATGTCAACCTCAGAGGGACCTTCCTTGACCAGCTTACTTAAAATAGCACCCCTACCTCTTCTCCCTGCATTTACACTACTTTACTTTTCTTCATAGCATTGTTACTTGATACTATTTGTATATTCACATCTACAGATGTGTGTGCATATAAATAGACACAAGTGCATGTTATCAGAGAGGCAATTCTGTCTCTTGTCCACTGCTTTATCCTTAGCACATAGCAGGTACTCAGAGAATATTTGCTGTATACTGAATCATAGCATATGCTTGGACTGAGATTTAAAAACTAGAAATACATGGGCTGGCAAGATAGCTCAGTGGTCTAAAGTGCCTGCTTAGGGCCCGGCGGGATGGCTCAGTGGCCTAAAGCACCTGCTTGGGAAAGTTTGGGCTGCTTCAGGGACCGCAGTTCGATCCCCGGCACCACATGCTGCGCCAGCCCTGCCCTCGGGGTGGGCTGAGCCGGCCATAAATATGAGTGAATAAACAAACAAAAGTTCTGAAACAAGAAAAATAAATAAATAAAAGTTAAAAAAAATAAAATAAAGTGCCTGCTTAGGCAAGCTTAGGCAATCACAGGGACTGCAGTTCAACCCCAGGCACCTCATGCTGCACCAGGGCAGGCTGAGCTGGCCATAACAGTAAAAAACAAAACAAAACAAACAAAAAAAAGAAACTACAAATACAATAATGAGTAACTCATATCCCCTGCCTCAAAGAAGGTAATAAAAAAGCAGGAGAGATGGAAATATCATAAGAAAAAAAAAGTATCACAACTTCAGAGTGTCCTCCAGAGACAAACTGTCTTCCAGAGAGTCATTTGTATACTTAAAATGTTACAGTTACAGATCTGTAACATTAATTAAAAATCATAGTCAAGCATGGTGGTACACATTTACAATTTCATACTCTAGGATACTGAGGCAAGAGGAGCACAAGTTTGAGGCCAGCCTGGTCTCTTAGCATGATTCTGTCCCAAAATGAAAAAAAAAAAATAATAATAATAATAAAGTGCCGGGCGTGGTGGTGCACGCCTGTAATCCCAGCACTCGGGAGGCTGAGGCAGGAGGATCGGTGTGAGTTCGAGACCAGCCTCGGCTACAAAAGTGAGCTCAAGGCCAGCCTGAACTGCATACTGAGACCCTGTCTCAAAAAGACAAAAAAAAAAAATAATAATAATAAAGAGATGAGGATGTAGCACAGTTTGAAGGTCCTGGGTTCAATCCCCAATACCACAAAAATAAACATAAATAAATAAAAAGTCAGCGGGAGGCATAGCTCAGTGGAAGGCACTTGCCTAGCACATGCAAGACCCTCGCATGATCTTGGGAATCCCCCCCCAAACACACACACACACACACACACACACACACACACACACACACTGCTATTCCTAAGACAATGATCTGATGCAAATTCAGGTACTACCATGTGTTGGTGAAGTGTTAGTGAGCCAATTACTTAGCCATTCTCAGTCTTTTCCTAAACCATAAAATGGAAATATTGGTAACTTTCTCGTAGGATTGTTATAAAATTAAGGTTCTGTACATAAATCACTTTTTATACTTCCTAGCTCATACTGGTATTCAAATGGTAGCTACTGATATTATTAATGGTTGATTCCAATGATCCCCATGAGTGCAACGCCCGATCAACAGCTAAATCGTACAAGTTATCACCAGTGAAACCTCCCCAACTCAGTCCTTCCTTTTCATTTTCACAGTCCCTAACTGGTATTCTCTTGTTCCAGTCTTTCTTCCTTTCAATGCAATTTACACATCCTAAGAAATTAAATCTAAGTCCCTTAGCACATAATGTCCTTCATGTTTGGGCTCCAACTTACCTTTCCAATGTTATTTTTCATTACTTTTTAGAGTTTCCCACTTGGGCCAAATTAAAGCACTCTTTTCCTATATATACCCTATGCTTTTCTACTACAGGGTTTGTTCATCCTGTTCCCTACTAGAACACTCTTCTCTTTACTCTCAAAGCTTAGATCTTTCCCATCATATTTACAGACCTGGCTCAACTGTCATATGCCTTCCCTGATCTCTATAAACTGAAAATGGTCTTTCTCCCTAAATATGTAATACGATTTATACCTCATCTATATCACCAATCCCTTTCAACTTTATACTTAACATTGTAGTTTATGTACTTCACCAACTCCCTGTTGAAAAAAAATGCATGCTAGTTTCTGTACATGCTACATACCCTGATACTCAAGCAAGATTTGGCCTCAACAAGAAAATTTCAGCCTTGAACCAGAACTACCTGATTTAACCTGTACAATGGCTTCCTCGCAGAAGAAAACTGGAACACAAAGTACTATACTTTGTAACAAGTCATAATAATTTGTCTTTATTTGTAGATTTACCAAGCCATATATTCTTTTCTCCACTTGCAAATTACCCATTCCTGGTTTCTTCTTACAAGAAACCTTTCAAACCTCTCAAATTCTACAACATACATTTCAACTTAAAAGCAAAGTAGAGGCCAGGAAGATAGCTCCGTGACACAAGTGCCTGCCTGGCAAGTACAAGGTTGTGAGTTCGAGCCCCAGTCCTACACATACACACACATATACACACACACAAAAAGGCAAAGTAGAGCCGGTGAGTTAGTTCAGTGGACTAAAGTGCCTGCTTAGGCAAGCTTAGGCAACCGCACAGGGACAAGGTTAAATCCCAGGCACCACATACTGCACCAGCCCCACCCCCAGGGCAGGCTAAGCCAGCCAAAACATAAATAAAACATGTTAAAAAAAAAAAAAAAAAAAGGAAAGTAATACATTCTTCCTTCAAACATTGGACATAATTGGTTTTTCTGTTTGTTTGTTTGTTTTTTTTTTTTTTTTTTTTTTGAGACAGGGTCTCACTATGCAGTTCAGGCTGGCCTTGAGCTCACTTCTATAGCCAAGGCTGGTCTTGAACTCGCACTGATCCTCCTGCCTCAGCCTCCCAAGTGCTGGGATTACAGGTGTGCGCCACCACGCCAGGCTATTGGACATAATTGTAATTCAGGACCAACACAATAGAATACATACAGCCAAGCTCACAGAAACATAATAATGAAAAAGCATGATGAGCACCATTGTTTTTCAAGAAAGTTATTGGGGCTGACCTACTATTTATAAGGCCCTGAGATTATTGTCAAACACAAGAAACAGGGAGCCGGGTGTGGTGGCGTACGCCTGTAATCCCAGCACTAGGGAGGCTGAGGCAGGAGGATCGGTGCGAGTTCGAAACCAGCCTGGGCTACAAAACTGAGCTCAAGGCCAGCCTGAACTGCATAGTGAGACCCTGTCTCAAAAAGACAAAACACACACACACACACACACACACACACACACACAGGAAACAGCCTATGTGTGACTTGTCTACAGTCTAAAAGATACAAATGGTGAGCAGGGAGTTTTCAGACAAGCAATGACTTTCTGAATTCCACCAACTCCATCATCTTTTACATGCTATGTATGTGTTGGTGGCTAGGTCGCTGAGCTTCCCTTGTGTATAAGAGTTATTCAAAAGAGTGGCTCAAAAGGGAAAGAAAATGAAAGCCTCTTCCGTTTGAAATCCAAAAATATAAACAAATTATTTGCCACAAGACAAAACAATGTAAATTAAAATGCTTATGATAAATCATCTTTACTAAAACAGAAGCCAAATCCTAGTCATTGTGTCCCACTTACAAATACAGAAGTGTTTTAAGTCTCCCCAAAAGATGCACTTCACTTCCCTTAATTGAAAGTTGCTGATTTGTAAGAAACCAGTGTAATGTAAGCATAATGAAAACCTAAAGCCTTAATCAGTAAACAACTCCCCATCCACACTGGCCTAAGAGGAAAGAGGTGGGTGGAGGCAGATGACAAGGAAAACTCGGCTGACCACTGCGCCGAGTCAAGCGCCAAGCACCAACTGCCCTCGAAGATCCAGATACACCCTCACCCTTGGGCTGTCAGGTCTGCTCCGAGCTCGCGATGGCAGAACTCAAGAAAGAAAACCCGAGTGTCAGCTGGGGCTTGGGACTCTAGGAGGGTCCCAGGCCTGCCAGACGCGGGGATGGCGGGCGCCGCCCCCAGAATGAAGCCCGAGACAACCTCAGGTGTGGCCTTGGCCGCAGCCCGCGACAGGCTCTGCGTCCTGGCAACCTCGCCCGGCCGATTCGCCGGACACCCCCAACCCCAGGCTCCCGGGCTCACTGGCTTGGCTGATCCGCTGGATGTTGCCGCTGCAGGTCTGGATGATGCTGTTGAAGTCCCGGAGCTGGGGCCCCGAAGGCCCCGGGTTCCGGTACATGTCTAAGGGTCCGTAGGACATGTTGCGGAGCTGAGACTCGCTCGCCTTACTAGGTGCTCCACCGGAAGCAGCCAGCAGACCAGATCTACAAGCTAACACAAACCGGGAAGAGAAAGAGCTGGGAAGGGGCCGAGGCTGCGTGCGCAGCGGCCCCGCCCACACGCAACGCGCTCGCGTCCGCCCCGTTGCGCCCCGCCCCACGCTGCACAGACGCTGCCGGAATTGGCGGTAGCCTAGAGACTAGACGAGACTAGACTCCTCCAATCATTGGGGCGGGGCGATGACGACCTATAGTTGGAATCTCCAATTGGATGAGCCTACGCGAAGGTGTTTTTCGCCGGGGCGCTGTGACAGGAGGCAGGAATTTTCGATTTGCATAAAATTGTACCAGATGATCTCAGCCCTTACATCCTATTCTGATCTACTCTGAGAATTCAGGCCCAAATATGGGAGAATTAAATAACTATGAAACTAAGGTCTGTAACCGAACGGTAACGTGAAATTCTTCAGTTTGCTCCCATTCCAATCCCCTACGGCCTCAGTAGTATTTTCAGAACCCTTCTATTTCTCCTGCCACCCCTCTTCTAAACAGTAATCGTTAGATCTGTTGTGCATGGGCTGTGTGTGACTCCTTACACCAACTCACTTTAGCATAAGCATTCCCACAGCAGGGAACAGTGTCCAATTTTAGATTTAAAGTAGATGATGGACTGTCAGTTTTGAAAAACGTTGACATAAAATAACTCCGCAAAGCAAACATCATTTTCCCTTTACAGGCGGGAAAATTAAGACCAGAGAGGTTAATCGTTCAAGCACAAAACTGACAGTTATCTTGCTATTTCTCTAGGACTCATTCCCATATTCCCAAATTTATTCTATCGACATTCCTCCCAAATAACCTGCACATCTGTATCTCCAACCAAAATTTATTGGAGAGCTAGGATCCTAGGATGTAGAAAATCATTCCCTGAACTAATCTGAAGTGTCAGAGCGCAAGGCCTGCATAGAAAAATGCATTTTGTGAGCTAATGGTGAAAGGAAAAACACGTGATAGGATTTGGGCTTGGGAGGAGTTTCATGGTGAGCAGGGCTGGGGAAATGGCAGTTTCCTGTGTTCTCCACACACCCCACTCCCTCCTGCTTTTGCAGTCTCTTGAGAAATGCAAAGAGGAAGTAGTTTGCCTGTGTGGGAGGAGACCGCACCCCCAAAAGTGTGAATAAGGCTGTATTCAGCCTTAGAGCTTTTCAGAACCTTTATTTGTTTATTCACTCATTTCCATGGCCGGCTCAGCCCGCCCCGAGGGCAGGGCTAGCGCAGCACGTGGTGCCGGGGATCGAACCGCGGTCCCTGAAGCCGCCCAAGCTTTCCCAAGCAGGCGCTTTAGACCACTGGGCCATCCCGCCGGGCCCCTCAGCCTTAGAGCTTTTGAAAGTGCAGCTATCGCAATTTTTCACTGGGGTGCACTTATAAGATCATTTTTTTCTCTATAGAAAGGGACATTTAGGGGGCCAGGGAGATTGTTCAGTAGACTAAGTGGCTGCCTGGCAAGCACAGGGTCCTCAATTCAATCCCCAGTTCCTTGCACACACAAACAAAAGGAAATTTATGTGGGGCTGGCCAGCCAGATAGTTTAGCAGATTAAAGCTCCTGCTTAGGCAGAGGCAGGGGCCAGGGTTCATCTCTAGTGTTCTGTGCCGGTCTCGCACCTGGGATGCACTGAGATTATGATTAAGAATGGGCATGGTGGCACATGTCTGTAATCCCAACACTTGGGAAGCTGAAAACCGGAGAATCACTACGAGTCTGACCTATGTAGTGAGACCCTGTAGACCCTGTACTAAATACAAAAAAGAGAGAAAGAAAAGAAAAAAGAGGGACTTTGGGGCTCTTGTTCTAGTTATTATAATGTACTCATTCTTTGAATCCATAGTTTTGTAGCAAATCATGTAGATGGCCTATTGTATTTTATTGGTACTTTTTATTTTTTATTTTTTTTTTATTGGTACTTTTTAGATGTACATAATAAAATACAGTATTGGAAATTTGTGCCTAAGATGATTTATCTTTGTTTCCCCCATTCTCCCTTCAACCTCTCATCCTCTCATTTACAAAATGTTTGTTTCCATTTTTAAACTTATATTCTCTTTTTCCTTGCCCTTTCCTGTCTTACTTGAACTTTTCCTTTTTTTTTTCTTTGGCAGGACCAGGGTTTGAACTCAACCTTGCACTTGCCAGGCAGGCACTTGTGCTACAGAGCTATCTCCAGGGACCCTTACTTGAACATTTTCTTCCCATTTCTCAACATTTGGTATATATTTTGGTCCTTATTTACACTTTAAGTTTCTCACACCAGAGAAACAATGCAGTATTTACACACATCCAATTTATTTTGCTTAAGACTATGATCTCAAGGTGCATTCATTCAGCTAGAAATAGTTCAAGCTTACCCTTTAATACAGAGTAGTGCTCCATTGTTTGTTGTTGTTATTTTTTAATTTTATTTATTTATTTATTTATTTATTTATTTATTTATTTATTTATTTGCGGGACTGGGGTTCAAACTCATGACCTTGCACTTGCCAGGCAAGCGCTTGTGCCATAGAGCTGTCTCCCAAGCTCCCTCTGTTGTTTTGTTTTATTTTGTTTTGTTTGTTTGTTTGGTGGGACAGGGGTTCAAACTCACAACCTTGCATTTACCAGGCAGGCACTCATGCCACGGAGCTATCTCCATGGCCCCAGGACTCCATGTATTTAAAAAAAACATTCTTTATGTATTCATCCAAAAGGCCAGGGAGATAGCTCAGTAAAATAAGTGCTTGCCTGGTAAGTGCAAGGTCCTGAGTTTGATCCCTGGTACCACAGAAATAAATAAATAAATAAATAAATAAATAAATACATACATACATAAATTCATCTATGTCTTCATCCATCAATAGGTGTTGGGTCTCTTTCTGAGATTTAGCTATTAAAAACAATGTGGCTCAATAAAATTAAAACTGTGGCTATAAAAATGGATGCACATATATCACTGTGGTATGATGCTTTTAGTTCTCTTGGGAAGATACCAAGAAAGGGAATGGATAGGTTGAATTGAACCTCTGGTTTTAGTTTTTTGAATAACCTCCACACTAATTTCCAATCTACATTCACATCAAGAGTGAAGAAGGGTTCCTTTTACTTCACAGCCCACCTGCATTTGTTATGGGCTTATTTCTAATAATAACCATTGTTTGCAGGGGGACATGGAATCTGCACCATTTATTTATTTATTTATTTATTTATTTATTTATTTATTTCCTGTTTTCAGCCTCCCAAATGCTGGGATCACAGACAAGTGCCACCACACCCAGTCTCAGTCCCTGTCTCAATGTGACCCAGGGGTGGGGCTGTCCTGGTACACTGGGGATCAAACCTGGCCACTGTGTTGTGCTGTTTTAATTTGCATTTCTCGAATAATTAGTGATGTTGAACATTTTTCCATATACTTATCTGCCATTTCTACTTCTCCATCTGATAAGTGTTTATTCAGTTAGTTACCTATTTTTTGGATTGGGTCTTTAAATTGGTGGGGGGCTGATTTTTTTTTTTTTAGTTTTTTATATATTCTAGATGTTAATCCTGATGATGTTGTTGTTGCTATTACTGATGTAAAAACATCACCACCAACCAACAAACAAAAGATATTTATCCTTTTCCAGGTGTGGTGGCGCACACCTGTGGTCCCAGCGCTTGGGAGGCTGAGACAGGAGGATCAGTGTGAGTTTGAGACCAGCCTAGGCCACAAAAGTAAGCTCAAGGCCAGCCTGAACTGCACAGTGAGACCCTGTCTCAAAAAGACAAAAAAGATATTTATCCTTTGTCTGAGAAATAGCTGGCAAAAATTTTATTAAAAAAAAAAATCCCACTCTGTGGGTTGTTCCTTCCCTTTGTTAGTGATTCCTTTTGCTATACAAAAGTTTTTTTTTTAATATGAAGTCTCAGTTGTTGATTCTTTGTAATATTTCCTGTGCAATCTGGATTTTGTTTATAAAATCTTTGCCTACAATTGTGTCTTCAAGAGTTCCACCTATTTTATCCTCCAGCAGAAAAGTGTTCCTGTGTTAATATTTAAATATCTTTCTTCTCATTTTTTCTTTTTCTTTTTGTTTCTTTTTTGTTTTTTCAGTACCAGGGAATATTTAAATCTTTGATCCATTTTGATATTAGTTTAGTACATAGTGAGAGATATAGGTCCAATTTTTAATCCTTGGAAAGACAGTTTTTCAAGTATCATTTATTACCTTTACCAAAGATAAGGTAGCTGAATGCATTTGGAGTTGTTGCTACATCTTCCATTAGTTCCACTGAACCTTGAGTCTGCTTTTTCCCAGTACCATGGCGTTTTTATTACAATAGCTTTGTAATATAATTTCAAGTCAGGGATTGTGATGTTCCCTGTTTTGCCTTTGTTGCCCAGAATTACTTTTGCTGTTCTAGGTCACTTCTGGTTACAAATGAATTTTAGGACTGTTGTTTCTGATTCAATGAGGTATGCTATTGGTGTTTTGCTCAGGATTGTATTAAATCTACATAATAATTTTCACCATATTGGTTCTTCCTACCCAAGAATAAGGAATATCTTCTTTTTCTTAGGTTACTTACCATACCACTGACTATGCAGATTTGATGTCCTTGTGGGCTTTGTACCCCAGAACAGTTCCTCTAAGGGCCACATAGGGTCAAAAACTCCACCACTCACCCCAAACCTTAAGACTTTAACACCCTCAACACCAAGCCCTCCTTGGGGACTTGAACTCTTACTGGCATGCTCTTACCTTATGGAGTATATCTTGTCTTTTCTCTTTCAAATAAATGATTAATTTTGCTGCAATTCTTGGGTATGTTGCTCAATTCTTTTTTAGCACATCAAAAAATAAACCTGAATACCTGTAATCCCAGCACTAGAGAGGGAGAAATCAGCAGGATCACTACAAGTCTGGGCTGTGTAGAGACCCTGCACACAGGAAGACTGGAGCTCAGCCTGGACAAGTAACTCAGTGACTTTGCAAAACCCTGTCTCAAAGTAAAAGATTAGGAAAAACCTGCAGCCATAGCTCAGTGCGAAGGCCCTGGGAATTCAATTCTCAATGCTGTGTAAAGAAATAATCAAGTACTCTTTTCATCTGTGTATCTCCTATAGCAGTAAATTTGTGCATTGCAAATACTAGACATCAAATAAACATTTATTATATCAATATATGAATAATACAACATAATTTTACCATTTCTTAAAGATGTACTAGGTGCCAAGTGGAACAAATATATTTTGCAGTCATTATGAGTAAGTTCCAAAACAAAGACCACCTGATAAAGCTCACCTGTGGCCTGACAAAGTTAGGTTTATTAATTTGCTGCTGCCTAGGGAACTGTACAGAAGAGGAATCATGTGGCCTGTATCACTGAAACACAGGAACACAGGAAGTTACTCTAGAATTTGTAGGAAAGATGAAGTGTAGGTAAAATTGAAAAGAAGCTGTGTTTTGGAAAAGGCTGTTTTTCTTCTGCTCTCTTCGAGGTACTGGGGATGATCAACCTCAGGGTCTTGAGTGTGCTAATCATGTGTGCTGTGACTGAGCCATTTCCCCAGCCCGGAAGCGAGATTTTGATAGCTTATGTGGAAAAGGATTATCATCAGGCCTGAGCTAACAAGCGGACCTGGGATCCTGTTTCCTTGGAAACTACAACATGAAGATAAATGTGGAAGGTTGTATTTGGAAGCCTCTTATCTGAGGTTCTGCACCTGGGTTAGAAATTGAGGCTGCTGCTCTGTGTCAAAATAACTCAGATTTTGGAGGGAGGAATGGAATATTCCGTTCTCACTGACATTTTGAACAGCAAATTTTCTGAAAATCTCAGGCTTTAGAGAATAAGATCTCTCCACAGTATTTTTTTGTTAATTACAAAATGTCTTTCCAGGCTCGCCAAGATGAGACTAGCAGCTTGGTACAGATAAGGAAATGGGCATCCTAGAGGCATCTAGGCACTCAGCCAATAGATGCACTGGTAAACAGCAGAGTCTGGTTCATATTGTCCTACAAGCCAGCAATTCTTTTTTTTTTTTTTTTTTTTTAAGACTTTTTAAATTTTTATTTTACTTTTTTCTTGTTTCAGAACTTTTGTTTATTTATTTATTTTTATGGCCGGCTCAGCCTGCCCTGAGGGCAGGGCTGGCGCAGCATGTGGTGCCGGGGATTGAACCGCAGTCCCTGCAGCCGCCTAAGCTTTCCTAAGCAGGTGCTTTAGCCCACTGAGTCATCCTGCCAGGCCCTAAGCCAGCAATTCTTCTCCTGAGTATGTACTCAATAGATTGGCACACATAGGTTCACAGCAGATTTTTTTTTTAGGACTAAGCATTTTTCAGTACTTAAGTTTTACTGAATTATAACTGATACACAGTAGAATGCACAAATAACAAATGTTCAGCCCAGGGAGTCTTGACACTCATTTTATTTTTTTATTTTTTTTTTTATTTATTTATTTTTTTTTTTTTGTCTTTTTGAGACAGGGTCTCGCTATGCAGTTGAGGCTGGCCTTGAGCTCACTTTCGTAGCCCAGGCTGGTCTTGAACTCACACCAATCCTCCTGCCTCAGCTTCCCAAGTGCTGGGATTACAGGCGTGCGCCACCACGCCCGGCGACACTCATTTTAATTACCAGCCAATTCAAGATAGATTTTCATAATTACCCCATATTTCTCTAAATTATGTTCCTTTCCCACTAGTTATCTTACACCCAGGTATCATTTTTTTATTTTTATTACTGTAAATTAATTTTCTCTGTTCTTGGACTCTATAGCATAGGAATTTTGCATCTGTCTTATTATTATTGTTATTATTATTATTATTAATTATTGAGTACAGGGTCTCATTTATTATCATTATTAATTATTGAGTACAGGGTCTTATTATGTAGATTGGACTCATGGTGATCCTCCTGTTTTCAGCCTCCCAAGTACTGGGATTACAGGCATGCGTCTCCACACTCAGTGTCAATTGCCATCTCAGCACACCAGGGGTAGGGCCAGCCCTGCATGCTGGGATCGAACTAGCCGTGCCCCTGCATCTGCCTCAGCAGGGTTTTTTTTAATCTGCTAAGCTATTTGGCCAACCCTATATCCCTTTTTCTTTTCTTTTTCTCTCTTTCTTTCTTTTCTCTTTTTCTTCCTTTCTTTTCTTTCTTTCTTTCTCTCTTTCTCTTTCTTTCTTTCTTTCTTTGTAGTGATGGGAATCAAATCCAAACCTTTGCAGAGCTACATCCCTATTTATTTTCTTATTTATTTATTTTACCTTTTTTTTTTTGAGACAGGGTCTCACTGTGCAGTTCAGGCTGGCCTTGAGCTCACTTTTGTAGCCCAGGCTGGTCACAAACTCACACTGATCCTCCTGCCTCAGCCTCTCAAGTGCTGGGATTATAGGTATGTGCCACCATACCCAGCTCCCACCAGTTATATTATTATTGTTATTATTATTATTATTATTTTAGAGTCTTCTTGCTTAGTTAAGTTCAGGGTGGTCTTTTTTTTTTTCTTGTTTCAGAACCTTTGTTTGTTTATTCACTCATTTTAATGGCCGGCTCAGCCCGCCCCGAGGGCAGGGCTGGCGCAGCATGTGGTGCCGGGGATCGAACCGCGGTCCCTGAAGCCGCCCAAGCTTTCCCAAGCAGGCACTTTAGACCACTGAGCCATCCCGTCGGGCCCCTCAGGGTGGTCTTAAATGTACAGTATAGCCCAGGCTGGCCAAGAACTCAGTGATCCTCCTGCCTCAGCCTTCCAAATGCTAGGATTACTGGCATGCCCCATGTGTTTTTTTTAAGCCTGAGCAAATGGATATAATTCTTTCACACAGAAATAGGAAGAACGTGTCCAAATGGGGAAGGGAACAAGGAGGAAGGGGAAAAGAAAAAAATAACAAAAATGAGAAAAGAAGGAAAAACAGGAACAAAGCTTTTGTAAATGGGGAGAGGAGGAGGGGATAAAGAGAAGGTAGGGGAACAGAAAAAAAATGAGTTATATCACGTAGAGGTGCAAATTCTTTATTATGAATGTGTTCATTATGTATTCCTAAAATGTACTAATAAAATCTAACTGGAAAAAGAGAGAAGATATTTTACACAATAAAGGTGGTCATAAGTAATCTATAAAAGTAATTTTATTTAGAACATAGGTTAGGATGACCAAAATGTGACAATGACAGTAATCTGAAAGGCACCTTTTTGTTGTTTTGAGACAGGGTCTTGCTATGTAGTTTAGACTGGCCCTGAGCTCACTAAGTAGCCTAGGCTGGCCTCAAATTCATGGTGATCCTCCTGCTTCAGCCTCCTAAGTGCTGAGATAGCAGGCATGTGCCTGGCAAAGGCACCTCTTTTTTTTTTTAAGTACTGACACTTTTTCTTAGAAGTAGATTCCTAGGAAGGAGTTAGATACCTGGGCTAAAGAATATATATATAT
>PVJA010023543.1:0-32906 GCA_004027025.1 Myocastor coypus | reverse complement strand
TTTTTTTTTTTTTTTTTTTTTTTTTTTTTTTTTTTTTTTTTTTTTTTTTTTTTGTCTTTTTGAGACAGGGTCTCACTATGCAGTTCAGGCTGGCCTTGAGCTCACTTTTGTAGCCCAGGCTGGTCTCGAACTCACACTGATCCTCCTGCCTCAGCCTCCCGAGTGCTGGGATTACAGGCGTGCGCCACCGCGCCCGGCTGCCCTCCCTGTTTTGAGGGATTTTTTTGTTGTTTTACTTTTTTTTTAAAACAGGATAATAGTAAAATATTAGAAGCAATACAAAATTTCACTAAATAAGACTAGGCCTATAATCCCAGTGCTTTGGAGGCTGAAAACAGGAGGATCACTATGAATCCAGTCTATGTAGGGAGACCCTCAACACCCTGTAGACATTGTACCTAATACTTTTTTTTTTTTTTTTTGCCTTTTTGAGACAGGGTCTCACTATGCAGTTCAGGCTGGCCTTGAGCTCACTTTTGTAGCTCAGGCTGGTCTCGAACTCACAGCGATCCTCCTGCCTCAGCCTCCCAAGTGCTGAGATTACAGGCGTGAGCCACCACGCCCGGCTCCAAATACATTTTTTTAAAAATTTCACTAGCTGGGGCCAGGGAGATAGCTCTGTGGCACTAGTGCCTGCCTGGCAAGTGCAAGGTTGTGAGTTTGAACCCTGGTCCCACCAAAAAAAAACAAAAGAAAAAAAAGAAAAATTTCACTAGCTAGGTGTGATGGCGCACGCCTGTAATCCCAGCACTTGGGAGGCTGAGGCAGGAGGATCAGTGCGAGTTCGAGACCAGCCTGGGCTACAAAAGTGAGCTCAAGGCCAGCCTGAACTGCATAGCGAGACCCTGTCTCAAAAAGACAATAACTAAATACAAATAAAAAATAAAAATTTCACTAAACAAAATTAGGATTCAACAATGGTTGTTATATTTCATATTGTCTTCAAACTAGTTGTTCAGAACAGATTACCAGCTATAAACATGTAAAGTTGATCCAAAAAACATAAAAAATTAAAAAGGAGAAAGAAAAATTTAAGCATTAACAGCTCCTTTCAATAGATCAGAAATCAGCAGTGCAATTATCCCAGCTGTCTTGGTTTTTTGTTTTCTTTTTAATTTATTTTATTTTATTTTATTTTTATTTTATTTATTTATTTATTTTTTTGCCTTTTTGAGACAGGGTCTCGCTGTGCAGTTGAGGCTGGTCCTGAGCTCACTTTTGTAGCCCAGGCTGGTCTCGAACTCGCACCAATCCTCCTGCCTCAGCCTCCCGAGTGCTGGGATTACAGGCGTGAGCCACCACGCCCGGCTTTTGTTTTCTTTTTTGTGGGACTGGGGTTTGAGCTCAGGACCTTGCATTTGCCAGGCAGGCACTTGTGCCACAGAGCTATCTCCTCAGCTCCCCAGCTGTTTTGTATGTATACATAAATATACCTTTTTCTTTCCTCTTTCTTTCTTTTCTTTTCCTTTCTTTCTTTCTTTCTCTTGTCCTTTCACTCATCCCAGTTGTTCCTTCCCTTTGAACAGTTTCTTTCCCCTTCATAGTATCTATGAATACTGTGCCTTTCGGATTTTATTTACTTTTTCAGGTTCTTACACTAATGAGACAGTGTGATGTTTACACATACACATCTGACTTAGTTTACTTAAAAGTATGGTCTCTTTCATGCCTGTAATCCCAGCACTTGGGAGGCTGAGGCAGGAGGATTGATGTGAGTTCAAGACCAGCCTGGGCTACAAAAGTGAGCTCAAGGCCAGCAAAAAAAAAAAGTATGGTCTCTAGTTGAATCCCAAGAGACTGAACTCTTTGCCTATATACATGTCATCTCGGTATTGTTCCAGTTTTAGTGAATGTGCTGCCAAAATGAACGCCCTTCCCTGTTTTTTGAGATGGGATTTTACCCAGGCTTTGCTCAAACCGATGATCCTTTTGCATTGGTCTCCCGAAGTGCTGAGATCACAGGTGCATGTCCCATGCCTAACCATGTGCCGAATGAGCAGCCTTGACAGCATCCTTCTTAGGTTATGTCCTTGGCGGTGGTGTGGATGTGTTGTCAGAATTCTAGGCTGCTCTGGGTAAACTCATTTGTGATATAAAGGTATCACTTTGCACAGAAATCTCCTGGCTGGAGAGTTTGCAAAGCCCATTTCCACGTTGCCTGTTCCCCTACCCCATTCCTCTTCTCCAGGAGGCACTGTGGCATCTGTCTAATTTTCACACCTGTCTTTCAGGCAGACACATCGGTTTCAGACATTTATACAGTTTGCTGTGAAACTAAGAGAGCACATAGGAATACCAGTGCTTCCCTTATTTCCCTATTTTAAATTATTTCTGTGGTGCTGGGGCTTGTACTAGCAACACGCCTGCTGGGCCCCAGCCTTTGCCCTGCCCATCTCTTCTTCTGTGGGCCACACAGTCCTTGTTGTCATTAGACCTGGATGATTTGGAATCCCCTGAGGAATGCATGCTCCTTCTTTAGAATGAAGTGTTATTTCCTGTAATCCAGACATTAGTTCTTGGACTGCTAGTATCTGTATGGATATGTCTGTATTGGAACAGAACTGCTGATAATGGGTTTTTGTTTTACTTGTATTTAACATCCCCCCCCCACCACCACCATGGTTCAAACTCACGACCTTGCACTTGCCAGGCAGGCACTTCTGCCATGGAGCTATATCCCCAGCCCTTCATTTTTTGTTTTGTTTGAGACAGAATCTCACTTGGTAGTGGTGGTGGAGCCCAGGGCTGGCCTTGAACTTGAGATCTCCTGGCTTAGCCTTGGGCTGCTTTGCTTTGCTCCTCCAACTTAGAAAGCAACACCAGACTGTGGCAGGTGAGGCTGTCAGTTCTGCCTCCAGTTCAACTGGAAGCCCAGTGCCCAGAGGTCACGTGTGGACCTGTCCCTTCTGAAGCCCCCAGCATGGTGCTGGGCAGTGTGGGGACCTGTGCACAAGCAGTGTCTGTGGTGCCTTCACAAAGCCCCAGTCTAGAGTCTGCAGTGTGCCCCTGGTTCTGCCATCCCTGCCTGGGAATCTCCGTGCTGTTTCTGGTGCCCTCCGCATGTCAGGCCCTGCCTTGGCTTCATAGGTCCTCTGCTTATCCCCAGATACCCCCGCTTTTCTCCTACCAGTGCCACACTAGGGCCCTGAGCAGGGGTTGTACCCGATTGAGATGCAGAGACACCTGGACTTTTTGAGTTGTGTCTGTTTCAAGGGATAAGGAGCCTGGAGATGCTGGGTAATGCTGCACTGGGGTGCAGATTGGGGCCCTTATACCTCAGTGGCAGCTGATCACTCTGTGGTGACCCTCACATCTCTGAGTCTCCTGGCAGGACATTACCAACCTCCCCTGCACCCCACAGGCTGTCTGGCACCAAGGAGGCTCTTGGGCTGCTTTCCCATCAAGAGAAAAGAGCAAAAATGATTTCCTAATAAGGTAATAGAGGAAATGCAAAGAAGGAGCAGTGTTGGCTGAGGTCCCCTTGTACCTGCACACTTGAGGCAAGTGTGTTGCCTGGTGTGAGTGTGCATCTAACCACTATGTGTCACTACCATTCAACACCCAAGACCGTCAGTGTGATGGGGGGAGCAGTCTCCCTGCTCCTGGTCTTCAGCCTCAGTCCTTGTGACTTGGTGAGAGAGTGTCCAGCAGGAACACACAACAGGAGGCCGCTGGTCTTCTGGGAGCTGGGGAGAAGATAAGGGGATCTCTAGTGTCTCTAACATCCCCTCCACAGCTCTGGCTGTGGTGACTAACTTCCTGTCATGAGGCCCCACCTCTGATAACCCGCTCCCCAGCATGGCTGTCACCTTTGGAGGCCAGTCAAGGAGTACACCTCAGCAGAGCTGTGTTAAAAGTTTGCAGATATAGCCGGGCGTGGTGGCTCATGCCTGTAATCCCAGCACTTGGGAGGCTGAGGCAGGAGGATCGTTGCGAGTTCGAGACCAGCCTGGGCTACAAAAGTGAGCTCAAAGCCAGCCTGAACTGCACAGTGAGACCCTGTCTCAAAAAGCCAAAAAAAAAAAAAAAAAAAAAAAAAAAGTTTGCAGATATGGAAGTGAAGTTACAGGCATCAAGCCAGTAAGCATGGGCAGGGGCCACCCCTCATACATGCAGGCTGGCCAAGGGAGTACTGCTGTTGGTGCCCCAGTCAGGAGGCAGTGACAGGCTGGGTACATAGTGCCTGCTTGCCTGTTATCCCAGCTCTCTGGAGGCTGAGGCAGGAGGATTACAGAGTTTGAGTCCAGCCTGGCGAGCCTAACAAGATCCTATCTCAAAAAAAGAATAGGGAAAGAGAAGAGAAGCAGCAGCAGTGACTTGAAGACGGAGAGGCACGCTTGATGCTCAGAAATGAGGCGTGGGTGTCAAAGGAACAAGCCGTTTGCCCACGGAGGGACTGTGTTTTGGTGGCACCAGCAGGTGGTGCTCATGTCTGAGGAGATGCCAACCTTCAGTCGTGTTCAGCCTGCTTCGAGCGCAGGGCACGGCTTAATGCAGGCAGCGCACCACCAGGCTTTGAGTGTTGGGGGTGCTGGACTCCGGAGCCTGCCCACGCAGCTATGTCCCCAACTCTTCAGTTTGAGCTGTGCTAAGTTGCCCATGCTCAAACTTGCGACTCTCCTGTCTTAGCCTCCCAGGGTACGGGAATGGCAGGCATGTACCACAGTACCTGGCTTCAGCAGGTCTCTCTTTCTTTCTTTCTTTATAAAGAATTTTTAGGGACCCAGCAGGATGGCTCAGTGGTCTAAAGCACCTGCTTAGGAAAGTTTGGGTGGCTGCAGGGACCGCGGTTCGATGCTGGGCACCACATGCTGCACCAGCCCTGCCCTGAGGGCAGGCTGAGCCAGCCATAAAAATAAACAAACAAAAGTTCTGAAACAAGCAAAAAATAAAATAATTCCTTTAAAAAAAAAGGATTTTAAAAATTTATTTCTCTTAAACGTCATTTATTTGTTTGTGTTTTGGCTGGCTCAGTCCGCCCTGGGGTGGGGTTGTGTAGCATGTGGTGCCAGGGATCGAGGAGCGGTCGCAGCACTTGCCTTAAGTTTCCTCCGCAGGTGCTTTAGACCACTGAGCCATCTTGCTGGCCCTAGCAGGCCTTTTCTAATGTCCTCCATGGGTACATAGACCCAGGCATCACTGAGGACAGTTCTGTGGGTGACACCCTGCAGATGTGCCAGCGGTTCCATGAGATGGTGTTGCCTGCTGATGGGGCTACCTTGGCTTGTGGACGTGCCCTGAGACTATATGGGCACACATGCTGAGGCTGCGTTTCCCCTTGTAAGGCATGGGAGGAGCGCCACTGCACATATGTATGAGAACAGTGGCAGGTCAGTGGGCTGGAAGAGCTGAGCTTCAGAGGACCAGGGCGTGGTGGTGCATGCCTGTCATCCCAGTACTGTGGGAGGCTGAGGCAGGAAGATTCCCTGGAGTTCAAGGCCAGCCTGCGTAACAGCCGAGACCTGTCTCAAAACAAAAGAGCAAGCCGGGCGTGGTGGCTCACATCTGTAATCCCAGCACTTGGGAGGCTGAGGCAGGAGGATCAGTGCGAGTTCGAGACTAGCCTGGGCTACAAAAGTGAGCTCAAGGCCAGCCTGAACGGCATAATGAGACCCTGTCTCAAAAAAGACAAAAAAACAAAAACAAAAACAAAAAAAGAGCACTAGAGTCTAGGCTGAAGGTGGCTCCGTGGTAGAGTGCTTTCCTGGTAGGAATGGGTCTGGGTTCTACCCCTAGGTATCACAGAGAGAGGACAAGTCCAGAATAGTAGCGTCTCACTTCTTCCAAGACCTGGGCATCAGTGCTTGATGCCCAGGTCAGCTGAGTGTAGAAGGCCTTGCTGTCCTTCCTCTCCTGCCCTGGAGAACTGTGATCAGCTCTCTTTCCTGGCCTCATGTCCAGAATCAGAGGGTTCCCCTGTGTGGGAGCCTTGTAGCCATAGCCCCTCCCTAGTGTCATACATGGGGCCCACCTGTGGCCCCAGCTGGCAGGGTTCTGCACTGGGGCCACACCCTGGCCCTGCCTCATTGGAGAGGGGGCCCTTAATTGGACAGCAAGGTGTGCACTCAGGCTGGGCTCCTGCGCCAGGCCTCCTTGGCTTCTCCGTCCTCCATGACTGATCTCCTTGGTCACCTGCACTTTATTGTTGTTGTTCTAGGATTTTTTTGTGTGTCTTTTGTTTTTTAAGACAGGTTCTTATAATCCAGGCTGGCCTAGAATTCACAGTGATCCTCCTGCTTCAGCCTCCTGAGAGCTGGGATAACAGTCATGTACCCTTACACCCCACCAGCACTTGTACCACTTGGGTCTGATGGATAGAGCGTGCATGGCCAGGGGAGAGCCATAGCTAGAAGTTGGGACGTGGGGCCTCTCAGCCTCCGTGCTAGCCTCGGTGCCCTGCTCCTGCCCTTCTGTGCTGCAGTGCCACCCGCACCCTTTCCCAGTGCCCATTTCCTGCTCTTGTCCTTTGCTGCTCTGTTGCTGCCCCTGACATGAGGCATTCAGGGCCCCAGGCCAGTTCCCGACACCTCCAGCACCACCAAGGCCTGGACAGGGGCTCTGGGCAGCGGGGACCTTGGTGGGAAATGTGGGCCGTGCCCTTGGATCCTCGGGAGGCCCCCAGGCCGTGAGCAGTGTGGTGCATCCTGGATGGTGGGCGATCCCTGAGCTTCAGCTTCCTGTCTCATTCTCGAGCCTGGTGCCAGGGCACACAGCTGCTCCTACTGCCTGGCCAGCATGAGACTGGATTCCATGTCACCTCTTGGGGATAGCCTGCCAGCCCAGTTGCCCTAGCTTTGCCCACTCTGTGTCAGGCTCTGACAGCTGTCTTTCTATAGCCTGCCTGACTGGCAACCCTCTGTGGGTGGCATGTGGAGTCTCAGGTTCCAGTCACCTCCTCTGCTCTTGCCCTGTCTGCATGGTCAGTGCCAGGTGGGAAGGGCGGAGTCCCAAGGAGGGCAGGGCTTGCTCTGGGCTCCCGTGCACCACCCAGTGTCCATGGCTTCTGTTGTCCGGCTCAGCAGTCTGCCTTGCATTTGACAGAGCAACCTGTGTGTGCTCACACTGAGTGGGCAACCAGATGCCACCGAGTGTTTGCCTGGGAATTAATCCTGTTTTCCTTTTCTTTCAGTGGTTGATATCCCAGCAAGTATCCTTTCATTGTTGGGGACATGTTTTATGTTTGTTTTGTGTTGCTGAGGCTGGCAGATGGAAACCAGGGCCTGGCACCTGCTGGGTGAATGCCCTATGCACCGAGCTTCAATCCAGCCTGTGCCATGCCCTTGGCAAGTGCAAGGGGTGTGTTAGAGCAGGGCCCAGGCACAGGGCCCCTGGAGTGGCCTTGCCCCGGTCCAGCAGCCTCTCCCTCTCTCCCTTTGTGCCTGGCCTGCTGTAAGCACTGTTGCCACTGGGACAGAAGACGCGGGGCCTGGACTGCAGCTCTCTACGCTGCCTGCTCTGCACTGTCTTCTTCCTTAACTGGACGTCCCTAGATCCCGCAGTTCGAAGATGTTAAGTTCGAAGCAGCGAGTCTATTGTCTGAACTGTACTGTCAAGAGGTAAGGATAGACCAGGGGTTCCGAGTGCAGGGCCTCTCGCTATTACCCTGGCCTGAAAGGTTGAAGAATGGGGCTTGAACCCGGTGTGGTGGCTCACAGCTGGCATTCCAGCATTAGGGAGCCTGAGGCGGGAGCCTTGCTGTGAGTACTAGGCCAGCCTGGACTACATAGTGGAACCCTGTCTCAAAGCCAGAAAACTGAAAGATGATTGGGGCTTGTAAGCCCATCTGCCTTAGGCTGGTCTTGAACCTGGACATAGATGGTTCCTCTCCACTTCCTTAGTGCCTGCGATGGCAGGCTGGTACCACCAGCCTCCTTCCCATCTGGCCCTGGGGGCTTCTGATCACATGGCTCCCTCTCTAGCCCTAAATAATTCACTCCACAATCCTACTGTGAGTTGCTCAGTGTTGCACAGAGCCTGGGCACATCTTGCCTGGAGTTGCTGTTATTTGCTGAGCCTTTGCTCTGCTGGGGCTGGCCCCAGGCGAGCCCTCCCCTGCGTGGCCCAGCCGTCTCCGCAGTGTGTAGATCGTCTGTAGGAGACTGACACCTTCACACAGTGTGACAGTGCTCAAGGCCTTACGTTCCCTTGAGCCTCGGGACAGGGAGCAGACAGGCATCTGCTTGTCCTCTTTACGGCAGCGCTAGGGTTGAACCCAGAGCCTTGCACTTGGTAAGGCCCTCATGTCAGTCGCAGCCCTCAGATATTTTGGATCTGTGGCTGCTTGAACCCAGGGACTCAGAGGGTTTTCATGAGTAACCATCTGCTGGCAAGGGTGCAGAGCTGTTTTTATCCTGCACTAACACAGAGTGTGGGGTTCACGGAGGTTTGTGTTCCTCAGCTGGTTGCTGATCTCAGTTGCAGCTCAGCGCTGCCTTCCCCTGCTTTTGAATGAACACTTGGGCGTGTGCAGAGTGGCATACTGACATCCATACTCAGGAGGCCGAGGCAAGAGGGTCACAGATTGAGGGCAGCCTGGGTAAATTAGGGAGATCCTGTCTCAAACTAAATAAGGCTGGGCATGGTGGTACATCCCTGTAATCTCAGATTTGGGATGCTGAGGCCAGAGGATTGTTCCCAGTTTGAGACCAGGCGGGGCTACAAAGTGATTTCAAGGCCATCCCAAACTGCATAGTGAAACCCTATCTCAAAAAGATGAAAAACAGCTGAGTATATAACTCAGCAGTGTAAGCATCTGCCTGGCAAGCACAAGGTCCCTGGCATTGCAATAAATAAGAAAAAGAAAAAAGGGGCTTGGGCTACTGCCATGTGTGCTTGCCGAGCATGTGCACGACTGTGGTTCCATCCCCATTCTCACATTAAAGAGAGGACTCTTGGTGGCCTGGAGGCTGCCAGTGTGGGCCTCATGTTGGTGGTCTGGTCTTTACATTTGGAAGTGGGGACTGGTGTTCATGGTACCATAGAGGATTTTTTTCAGTTTATTTGGATGATAAATTATCTTAAGAGTGACACAAGGGGCTGGGGAGATAGCTCGGTGGTCTAAGTGTCTACCTGGCAAGAGCAAGGACCTGGGTTCAATCCCCAGCACCACATGCTGTACAGGCCCTAGAATCTTGGAAACACAGAGCCAGCCACTAAGATCAGGCCTGGTGGTGCACCCCTGTAATTCCAGGCTGAGACAGGAGAATCGCTGTGCAAGGAGACCCTGTACCAAATAAATGAATAGATGTGTATACATATATCTACGTTTTTTAAAAAAATTTATTTTCTTTTTCTTTTTCTTTTTTCATGTGGTACCAGGGATTGAACTCAGAACCTTGTGCTTGCTGGGCAAGCACTTATTCCACTGAACTATCTCCCTTGCCCCTATTTCATTTTTCTTAAGCCTCATTTATTTATTTGTGTTATGGCTGGCTCAGCCCACCCTGGGGTGGGGTGGCGCAGCATGTGGTACCAGGGATCAAGGAGCAGTCCCAGCGCCTGTCTGAATTTTCCTAGGCAGGTGATTTAGACTGCTGAGCCATCTCACTGGCCCGATACATGTATTTTTTTAAAAAAAGGAGTGACACAAAAAAGTATTTTTTCTTTTTTTTTTTTTTTAGAATAGAATATTTATTGGGAAAGAAAGCTTCTGTCCAAGAGGGGAACAGGGGAAAAGGGGGACCCTAGTGGGTTGCCCCTTTTCTCTTTTGATAAACTGGCAACCCAAAATGGCCTGTGGTGAGCACAGCTGGGAGAGGCCTGTGGGCCAGCACTGTGCAGAGGGAGGCCATGGCTGTTGGCACGTTTGTCCACATGTGGCTGTTTCTTTTCAGAATTCTGTGGACGCAGCAAAACCGCTGTTGCGGAAGGCAATCCAGATTTCACAGCAGACCCCTTACTGGCACTGCCGCTTGCTCTTCCAGCTTGCTGTGAGTACCAGAGCAGTGACTGAGCTGCCACACTGAGTGAGGGGATCGGGGACTTTCTTCACCTGCTAGCAACATCCCACCCCCACCACTGCATCCCTGGCTTGGACCAAGCAGCCCTGGCTCAGCTTTGCTCTCAGAAGTGGCCTAGTGCAGGAATAATGACGAGGTGCTGGTCGCATTGGGCATCTTGGGTCCTTCCATGAGAGCTGCATGAATTCCAGAGCACTGCCCGTGGAGCACCTCTCTCCTGTGGCCCATGGTGCCCCAGTCTATCATCGGGGTGCTTGGCCCCTAGGCCATAGGTGGGGAGCTCGGCTAGAGTGTCCGCATTTTCCTCGCTGGGGATGGATACCCTCATATCCCTTCTTTGCTGCACTCTCCTGTCCCTGGCCCAGCATCCCTCTGACCACCTCTCGTATCACAGCCTGGATACCCACAAGTGGACCCTGGGCTGGAAGTGGCCATGGGGGTAGTAGCAGCCCCTTGTCCCAGGAGGGCCCGGTGGAAGGCCTCCCAGGGCCCTAGGGCCTGTCCCCACAGCCCATGTTCCTCCTTGTGTGCACATTCTCCTTTCATTTTCCCATACACACTTGAGTTTGTGGGCAGGGGAGAGGGCAGCCAGGCAGTCACAGAGTCTGTATGCTAGGTGTGTGTGTGTGGGGGGGACTCCAGGGTCTCTCTTGTAATAATGGGATCCCCACTGGTGACCCTGGAAGCAGTCAGTCAAGTACCTCCCAGGCATCATAATCCTGGGCTGTGAGCATTTGCTGCTGTTCTGCACCATTTGCTTTAAGCTTTTTTGATTTGTTTTTGTTTTTCGTGTGTGTGTTTGTGTGTGTGTGTGCACGCACGCGCGCACGCACCTAGAATTACAGGTATGCCCCACCATGCCTGGACTACACTTCAGTGCAGGCTTCCAGCCTAAGTGACTAGCACCTGAGCCCTTACACGTGGTCAGGGATTGAGCCCTGGCCCCTGCGCTTACCTAAGCAAGCACCTAGTCCACTGAGCTATACTGCCAGCCCTACCATTAGCTTTAGAAGCTGTATACTTGAGCAGCATAGGCCAAGCGCAGGTCCACACCCAGGACAGTTAGGGTTGCTGAGATAATTCAGTAATTTAGCTTGGCAATGACACCCAGGCAGTTTCATTGATGGGTGGGGAGGTGTGGGTGAACTTGCTTCAGCAAAGCAGCCAGGACAGGTCCTGTGACACTGATGCGAGTGGCAGTAACGAGTGGTGTCTGCTGTCTCCTTTGCAGCAACTGCACACGCTTGAAAAGGACCTGGTGTCAGCCTGTGACCTCCTGGGTGTGGGAGCTGAATACGCCCGAGTGGTAGGGTCCGAGTACACACGGTAGGTGCCACCCACTGTGTCCTCCCATTCTCTGTGGAGATAGGTGGCCATCTTCCTCCTGACCCCAAATAGGAATGGCCTTATCATGTGAAGGGTGGCCACCCTCTTGCCTACGAGCCACGCAGGTAACAACTGCAGGAACGCCTGTCCTGTTAGCTAACCAAGCACACAGCTGGACAGTTGGCTAGGGGCAGCCAGCAGCATTGGGGTGGGTGGAACCAGCATTTGGCCACCCTGTCCTAAGATGGTAGCTGCCACACCATTGGCCCAGTAGCTTCACATCCCTGGCTCAGCCTATGACCCACATGTTGCTGGGGCCGGGCCGGGCCTGTGCAGCAGGGAGATGTCATCACAGAGCCTCCAGGAAGAAGCAACCAGTGGTTATGCATTGCCTTGTGAACATGGCCCAGCATTCTCCTGAGGCCGTAGCCTGTGCCAGGTGGTCCAGGGCCCCAGCAAGCGTCAGGACCTGCAGCTCCCCCAGCTCAGAGCCTCCCACCAGCAGCACAGGGATTCCCAGCCCATATGTTTGCGATGTGGCAGCACAGGGCCCTTGAATGAGGTCATCTGTCGACTTCCAACAGTTGGGTGATAGCAGGTGGGCAGCCTGAAGCAGGCCTAGAGCCTGTGCGTGGCTCGCTGGGCAGGTGTGGCTTTGGCCTGCCAGTGGGAGCTCCACACTCAGCTGTAAAGTGCAGAGAATGGTGCTCACCTGGTGGAGTGTCAGCTGCAGTGCAGGGGGACTCTGCACAGTCCAACGAGGAGCAGGGTGCGGTGTTGGCTAAGGCCTGTGTCTGCGGTCACAGCTGGGGTTTTTGGTTCTTGGCAGTGCTAGGCAGGGAACCCCAGGGCCTCTGCCTGCCGGGAAGTGCCCACCCCTGAGCTGCACTGTGGCCCTGCTCCGCACCTGGGAGCCGTTGGGACCGCTCTCCTCTTACAAACTGTGCTGCTGCTTTCTAGGCGTGCCCTGCTGTGCACATCTCACTGCTGTTCCCACTGAGGACAGCTGCATTCGTTTAGGTGCCACTGGGATGCACAGCGGCAGCGCAGCCTCCTGAGGGCTGGAGGTGGTGAAGATGCAGCCACCGATGTCCAGGGCCTCCCTGAGTCTGTCCCTTCACCCCATTCCCAGATGCAGCACAGAGGCATGCAGGAGCCAAGCCTGCCTCCTGCCCCCTGCCCTGTGTGTCCCGACACCAGGCCCCACTGAGGTGACCCCCAGCATGCCCTCTGCCCTGTGCAGAGCATGGCCTTCTGAGCTCAGGGCCACTCTCATTTATCTAAGCCACACAGAAAAGGGCAGACTGGCAGACCTGTATGTGAAGATGCCCTTACTGGGGATTGTGGATTGTCATTCACTCGGCCGTGCCCCAACCTGGCAGGTCTGAGGCGCTGGGACAGCCGGTTTCCTTGGGAGGCCATGGGCTGATTCCCCATCTCTCTTTCCAGGGCATTGTTCCTGCTCAGCAAGGGCATGGTAAGTGGAAGTGGGGCATTGGTGATCCCTGCACCCGCGAACAGTGGGCAGCCCCAAGGGGAAGCCCCTGCCCTGGTAGCTCTGTGTTCTCGGGTGAGGCGGGCGCGAGGTCTGGTTGCTTGGGTCTGGAGCGTGCTTAGCCAAGCCCTGTGCCTCCTGCCTGGCCCAGCTGCTGCTGATGGAGCGCAAGCTACAGGAGGTGCACCCACTGCTGACGCTGTGTGGGCAGATTGTGGAGAACTGGCAGGGGAACCCCATCCAGAAGGAGTCGCTGCGTGTCTTCTTCCTGGTGCTCCAGGTCACCCACTACCTGGATGCTGGCCAGGTTTGTGACACAGGGCTGTGGGGCTCGGTGGTGAACCCCAAGCGTAGCCAGGTGCAAGTGGCACAGGACAGTTCCTGTGCCATCATCCCTCCCATGGCAGTGCTCCCGCTGCAGACAGCCCCACGCTGCTCGAGCGTGTGCCTGCCGCTGTGGCTCATGGGTCCTCAGGCAGCCTGGGGTGTCATGGAGTGGCTGCTCACCCCGGGCCTCTTGCTGAGTCCTGTTTGCTGTCCTACACTTGAATGTCCAACGTGTGCCCTGTGCCCTTCCAAGGTGTGCCCCAGCTCGGCAGGTAACCCCAGTGTCCCCCCCTCAGCTTTTCATGAATTGAGGCCACCCTGTCCCCTGGCCCACACAGAGTGGTCACTCGCAGCCCCTCCCCAGAATGTCAGAGGCTGCATTGGAGCCTCCTCACTCCCCTGTGCCCACCTGTGCCCTGTGGGCTGCCCAGCTGAGCAGCTGACTGCAGCCCATTTTCAGAGATACGTGAGCTTGGGACCAGGTGTGGGCAGGACAGGTGGTAGCAGCCAAGATCCCTTGGGGACCTCTGGTCACAGGAGGTCCCTCTGTACCCTTGGAGTGGGGGCGGGGTGCGCTCAGGTGGCCGGTGTGTGCAGGTGAAGAGTGTGAAGCCGTGCCTAAAGCAGCTGCAACAGTGCATCCAGACCATCTCCACGCTCCATGACGATGAGATCCTGCCCAGCAACCCTGCCGACCTCTTCCACTGGCTGCCCAAGGAGCACATGTGCGTGCTCGTCTACCTGGTGAGTCCCTGCAGCCAGGCCTGGGTGGGGAGAGGGCCCCGCTGAGCTGACTGCTGCCCGCTCCCTTGCCAGGTGACCGTGATGCACTCCATGCAGGCCGGCTACCTGGAAAAGGCACAGAAGTACACAGACAAGGCCCTCATGCAGCTGGAGAAGCTCAAGAGTGAGTGTGCTTCTCGTGCGGGGTGCCCCTGGTGGGCAGCAGCCTGCTGGCAGGCCCCGGAATTAACGTAAGGGCACAGGATTCCCGGCCTGGGCTGGGGGCCTGACTAGCCACGGCCTGTGCCCCACTTCCTTTGGCCCCACCTGTACGTGAGCTGTGTGGGTTAGCAGTACCCTGCTTGATGCCTGATAGCACCCTGAAGTGGTGCTGCTGAGCTCCTTTTGCCAACTTACTGATGTGAACGCACCCAGGGTCAGACTGGCAACAGCCCTCAGCTCTGGGCAAAGCTGGATGCCGCTGTGCACAGCTGTAATCTCAACACCTAGGAGCCCGAGCCAGGAGGAATTGTGAGTGTGAACCCAGCCTGAGCAACTTAGTGAGGCCCTTTCTCCAAGAAAAGGCATTCAACCCTGGCCGTGGCAGGTCCTTCGGGACACATGTGCTTAGCCATTAGTCCTCTGGCCCCAGGAACCTGTGGCTGGCTGTGCATCCCACCGATGAGTGTGCCTACTCCCTGTTTCCTGAGCGTTGCTAGAAGAACAGTCAGCAGTGTTCCCAAAATTGTGGTCCCCTGCTCTGGCTGGCGTGCCTGCATTCATTATGAGGACAGCCCCATCCTACTCAGGATGCCTGCCGAGACCAAGCAGACACGTTTGATATTTTGTTTTGTTTTTTCCCAAACTCGGGGAAAAACTTGCCAGGCAAGTGCTCAATCTACTGTGCTATCTCCCCAGCCCCTTGACAGCCCCATCCTAGGGCCTCTAGATTGGAGGCAGTTCCAGCATCTCCAGAATCCCTGTGTGCAAAATGCTCCTTGAACACTTGGGCAGGGGTTAACTATCAAAAACGTGCCTCTCGGAATTTCTTTTCTGCAAGCTAGGGTCTCACCGTGTAGCCCAGGCCAGCCTACCACCTTGAGTTCAAGCATTCTGTGTGCGTCAGCCTTCTCCAGGGCTAACTGGGCCTACAAACTTAGCCCATCTTGCCTGGCCTAAAGTTGCCTCTTGGTGGGGAGGAGTCTGACTCCAGCGTACACTAAGCATGGACCTTCTGCAGAGCCACATTCCCCAACCCAGGACTTCTTCCATGCGAGCTCTGGTGGTCCACCCTGGTTTGAACGTCCATACCTTGGGGATGGGTAGACGATGGCTGGCTCTGGGCCCAAGCGGCACACAGCAGGGGCTGGCTCTGGCCCTGAGGACGTTCCTGCTCATGCCCACTGCCCCCACAGTGCTGGACTGCAGCCCCATCCTGTCGTCCTTCCAAGTGATCCTGCTGGAGCACATCATCATGTGCCGGCTCGTCACGGGCCACAAGGCCACTGCACTGCAGGAGGTAGGCAGGCAGGCCTGGCTGGGCGAGGGCAGTGCCGGGTCTGAGCCTCGAACCAGGGCACCCTTCTGAGTCACCTCACTGTCACTTGGTAGCTCCCGATCCTGTGTGCTGTGACAGATCAAGGATCTAATGCAAGCACCCAGCACCTGCCTGTCCAGGCGGGTTGCTCTACCTTCTAGCCAGGTGTCCTCCAGGATTTGGTCCCAGTTTGGGTGGGTGGCAGCCTGTGAGCATACCACCAGGTATGGGGCCCCTCTCCAGAGCCAGGGCCCACGTTACCCATGACCACAAGCTGCTCTTTCTCTGCAGATCTCCCAGGTCTGCCAGCTGTGCCAACAGTCACCTCGGCTCTTCTCCAACCATGCTGCACAGCTGCACACACTGCTGGTGAGCACACCCACAGCCATGAAGAGCTCTGTGATCCAACCTGGGGATCCAGAGCATCCCCAGGATGACCTGTCACCCGGCACCCAGGCAGGATCTGGAGTGCTGCCACTGGGCTTCATTCAGCCAGCTCCTGGCGTCCCGTCATTTAAGTCTGAGTCAGGAGCAGTGTGGTGCCAAGATAGAGCAGTCAGCAGAGCCACTTGTCACACCATCTGGGTACAGCTGCCTGTGGCCCAAATACGAGGCCTCTGGAACATTCTGTAACAGCTCCTCTCCCCCAGGGCCTGTACTGCGTCTCTGTCAACTGCATGGACAACGCAGAAGCCCAGTTCACTACAGCCCTGCGGGTATGGTGCCCCTGCCACATTCCTGGTGCTGCGTGTGCTGGGTTGTGATGAGGGCAGTGCTGAGTGAGGCATTAAGAGCAGTGGTTTGCTCAGGGAGGGCGGGGGTGGCCTTATGCTAGCATGTGCTCCCAGAAGGCAGCTGCCGGGCCCCTTGCTCACTCCCCGGGACCAGGTCATCTCCTGGCCTGGCTCACTAAAATTACAGCCAGGGTCACCCTGAGTCCCAGGCTGTAGGAGCAGACCAGCACGGGCCCTGTGCATGTTGTGGGCAGAGGAGGTGCCTGGTTTCAGGGAGAGGCTTCATCTAGAGGGTCAGCATCCTGTCAGACCCTGATAGGCGGGTACCATGAGACACAGTGTGGCAAGTTCTGTGCCCCAGCTCTGTACTAGACCAGTTGCCTACCACAGCCCTGGCATCCCCCAGGAAGAGGAGTCCTGGGCAGAAGCCTCAGGGAGAGAGACCTCAGGGGTTTAGGGGAGGCCACCAGGCTGTACCTCAGGGTTCCCTCCATGGTGGTCTATGTCTGGACAAACAGCTGACGCCATTCCCCAGCCACCATCTCTGCACTGGTCCTCTCCTGCTGTGCCCAGTGGCCTTGCCAGCTACTCCCATATCCCCTACCATGGTCTCAGTGTCTGCATCCTAGTCCTGTAGCTGGATCCCCCTTCAGGGAGCCCTCCAGCTGGCCCCCACGCACTCGCCCCACCAGTGGCCCAACACGTGTCCCAGCACCGCCATGTTGCTGCACATCCTGACTTGTCTCTGAACTGCTAGGGCGTTCGGGCAGGGCTTCTCCCCAGCACCACAACGGAGAGGGACTGCTGTCTGTCCATGGCAGCGTTGGTGACCGCCAGCCAGCCTGGCTTCCCTGTCCTCCTGACCCCTCAGGGCAGCAGTGGAGTGCTATCCTCGGGGCACCTTGGGCCACTGTGTCAGCATATCTGGGTGTCCTGGAGGCCACGGGCTTCACTGTGGAGGGAAAAGCACTGGATCTCTTCCAAGCTGTGTTGGGGGCTTTCGGGTTAGCTCCGTGGTTTAAGTGCCCACACAGGCAATCTCGTCAGGCATGGGGGATAGTGTTTTGAGCCCCTTTAGCAAGCCAAAAAAAAATCCTTCCAAGCTGTGGAGCGGGATCAGGGTGGCTGGCTTTGCTCTGTGCTATCTAAATGTCTCCTGAGGTAGCTCCACCTGGTGGACATGTGCCCGCAGGTCCGGGCAAGTGCAGTATGCAGTTCCGTAGAGCTTTGTGTGGGCCCCTGTGCTGGGATGCCAAGGGGCCCAGAGTGACATGGCCATGTCTGGCCGGCCCCTGACGCCTGGCTCCGTTGCAGCTCACCAACCATCAGGAGCTGTGGGCCTTCATTGTGACCAACCTGGCGAGTGTGTATATCCGGGAAGGAAATAGGCACCAAGAGGTAGTAGGTGACATGCTTCATGTTCGGTATCCTTCTTCTCCCACCGGGCCTGGGCTGACCTGGGTGCTGGGCGGTCCGGATGAGCTGGGTAGGAAGCAGCTCATGGGGCTCTCTGGGGCCGCGGGTCCCAGAGGAGGTCCTGGGCAGGCTCGTCCTGGACCAGCAGGCCTCAGGGAGGATGCACCACCATGCTCAGGGCTGCCCCCTGCTGGTGCCAGAGCTAGTGCGAGCTGGGGTGGCCCTCACTGGCCTTCTCTTTCTCCCACAGCTGTACAGCCTGCTGGAGCGGATAAACCCAGACCACAGCTTCCCCGTCAGGTAAGGGGCACGGGCCCCTGCAGGCACCTCCTCTAGAGAGCCCCTCCTGCCCCTGCCGCGCCTCCACAGGTGGTGGGTGACACGCCACTCTCCCCGCAGCTCTCATTGCCTTCGCGCAGCCGCCTTCTATGTGCGCGGCCTCTTCTCCTTCTTCCAGGGCCGCTACAACGAGGCCAAGTGAGTGTGGGCAGAGTGGTGGGTGGGCAGATCCTGGGCTCCCTCTCAGCCCCATAGCCAGGGCCCAGCCTTCTCCTTGTCAGTGACCTGTAGGGCACGTGTCCTTGTCCCCCGGCCAGACGTTTCCTGCGAGAGACGCTGAAAATGTCCAATGCGGAGGACCTGAATCGGCTTACCGCCTGCTCGCTCGTGCTCCTGGGTCACATCTTCTACGTACTGGGCAACCACAGGGTGAGCACCGGCCGTGGGCCTCTAGGGCCCAGGGCTTGGGGGTGCTGACCTGTGAACACTTCACTAATCGCAGCAACACAGGAGGCCAAGGCAGGACAATCACAAGTTCAAAGCCATCCTGGAGAATTTAGCAAGATCTTATCTCAAGAACAAAAGGGGTGAGGATGTAGCCTTGGATCAGTCCCCAGCGGAGAGGACACTGCCTGCTACCCACATGAGCCCTCGATGCCCGCCCTTGCTTTTCCACACAGGTGTGCCAGCTGGGCCGCACACCGGCTTTGTCCTCACGTCACTGTGCCTAGAGCTTTGTAAAATTGCAGTCTGTTTTTTTCTTTGGGCTTTTATTTTTGTGTTGAAACAGAGTCTGTCCTGGGCTTGAACTTGTGATCTTCTTGCCTCAGCCTCCGAGTTTTGATCTCTTAGGCAAGTGCCACTGCACCTGGCACACAGTGTACATTTTGTGCTACTCTGCGGCAGCTGACTGACGTCCTGGAGGATGGGACAGCTACTGTGGGATGCACTTCTTAATCTGTGGTCTTGTGTGCTCCCAAGAGGCCTGGCACATCCCTCCCTCCCTACACAGCTACACCTAATGGGCAGTGGCCTGACCCCAGCAACAGGGATGCCTGCAGCCTGGAGGAGAGCACACTCTGCTACTAGCGTGTGCTTCCCTGCCCTGGGACAGTGGCTCGACGACCCTGCCCAGCGGGTCCCATGGCTAGAACCCAGCTCACCTATGTGGCTCGCTAGGGTGACCTTGAGCAGGCCAGCTGCCCGAGCTTACCGGGGCTGTTTTGCTGATTGCTACATGCCTACTCAAGGGGTTGGCAGCCCAGGGAGGTGCGGGCTAGGTAGACCCTGGCAGAGGGCAGCCAAGGGTGACCAGCCAGGGCGCTCAGTGGCCCTGCCATGGCCAGAGCCCTGCCCACAGCCTGCCCTGCTCTTCCTGCCACTGCCACTGGCCTCAGGACACTGCAAGGCCCTACAGACCCTCAAAACTGTGGCCACTCACAGGCTGTTCAGGGAGCTGGCCTGAGGGGCTAGGGGAGGCGGATATCACCAGAAGCCCTGAGGGGAGCAGCCTTTCTGGGTATCCTGAAGTTTAAGGCTCAAAGGAAGCCTGGGACACTGTGGTCCTACTACAGTGCAGCTGTGTGCAGTTGGGGCTCGAGTGGGGGTTTGATTCCTGTTTGTTGTGGAGCAGGACAGATGCCACTCCTGTGCTACATCCCTGGGGCGTGGTGTTTGAGTCTTTGTGGGTCTTAGGTGTGTGTCTGGTCCCTGGGTAGCAGGGCGCTGTGGCCTGGATCCTCTCTTGGCCCGAGTAGTAGCTGTATAAGCAGTCACCCTGCTGCGGCCCCAGGTCCGCAGCAGCTTCGGAACCTTCCGAAAGCCAGCTGGTAGGCCGACTTCCTCCCCTGCCACTCAGCCCCGGGACCAGGCTGCAGAGTTTCTGGCTGGCTGGAGGCTGGGCTTGGACTAGCTAGCTGCTGCCTGCACTGTTGCCTGCCATGTGAGGAGTGTGCACCGAGCTAGAGTCAGGCCCTGGCTTCTGCCATGGTAGGCCAGTAGCGCTTCAGGGAGGGCCTCTTTGCTTGTTTGGTTGGATGTTTTTGTTCATTTTATTTTTTGTTATTCGAGACTGGATCTTGATCCATAACGCAGGCCGGCCTTGAACTCATGATGATCGTCCCGCCTCAGCCAGCCGAAGTGTGCCATCTTGCTTGGCTGCCTCTTTATTGAGATGGGCTCACTATGTGGTTCAGGCTGGCTTTGACCTCTCTTTGCAGCCCAGGGTAGCCTCAGACTCATAGTGGTCCTCTTGCCTCAGCCTCCCAAGTGCTGGGATAACTGGCATCTACCTAGAGAAGGCCTTTGTAGCCAGATTCTGAGGGGCGGGGAGTGTCACCTCACTTCCTGCCGTGGCCCCTCAGTGCCCACTGCTCTGCTCGGCAGGAGAGTAACAACATGGTGGTGCCTGCCATGCAGCTGGCCAGCAAAATCCCTGATATGTCGGTGCAGCTCTGGTCGTCGGCCCTGCTGAGAGGTGCGTGTGGGCTGGCACCCTCCCTGGTGACAGTCGGTCTGGGCCACTGCAGGCCTGGCCCCAACCTGGCAGGGCACTCTCCCAGGACTCTGTCCCTCCTGTCCTGGTCTAGGAGGAATCCAAAGCCTAAGGCTGTGGGCCTGGCTCATCATCCTCAACCACTTCCCCTTGGGCCACAGTTGTACCTCTTGGATGCTCCACCTGGGTGTCATGGGTGTAGGGTGGTGTGGCAGGGCCTGGGCTGGTGTGGAGCACAGTGTCCCTGTCCCACTGTGAGCTGGCTGGTGTGCAGCTGTGCTGTCTGAGGCTGAGGAGCCTGTGCCTGCATCCTGCCCTCAGACCTGAACAAGGCCTGTGGCAATGCCATCGATGCCCATGAAGCCGCCCAGATGCACCAGAACTTCTCGCAGCAGCTGCTCCAGGACCACATTGAGGCCTGCAGCCTCCCCGAGCACAACCTCATCACGGTGCGGCCCTGGAGGGGCAGAGGAGGACGAAGGGGCGCAAGGGGTCCTCTGTCACCCCACCTGGGCTGTGTGCTCACCATGCCTTCTCCCCACAGTGGACGGACGGCCCACCCCCTGTGCAGTTCCAGGCGCAGAATGGGCCCAACACCAGCCTGGCCAGCCTGCTGTGAGCCGTGTCCTAGTACCACCAGATGTGCTTCTGCTGTGCCGGGCGCAGAGCGTCCCGGGCCTCAGTCCCAAGGTCTCTGGCTTCTGCGTCCTGTCCTTCAGAGGGCACTATCCAGTCCTGCCTCGCGCCAGGCCCTGGTCCTGAGGCCACACATGGGACTCAGGGCTACATCCAGAGCCACTCTTTAAAGGAGCACAGCTCCTTGGCCACATCCATGGCACAGACGTGCTGTCCGATGGACCTGACCAGTCCCTGACTGCAACCTCCAAACACCTTAGCTGGAGTTGCCCCCTGCTGTGGGGCATGGATGTATGCTGTGCGTGTGGGGGTGTACAAGTGGAGCCGTGGCCTGTTGAGCCTGCAGTGTCTCCCAGAGGCCAGGCATGGAGAGAGGGGGCCCTGTCCACTCAGTGACTGCAAGCCTAAGTGAAGGGCTGCCCTCAGTCAGCGGCCGCTGTCGTGCCTGGCCACCTCAGGAGTGAGACCGCGCCACCTGCTGAGTCTCTGGGGACAGCGGCTTGGGCTGCCTCCTGAGCTGTGTCCCACAGCAGCACTTGGGCTGGGCTCCTCTTGGACTTGGGAGGTGCCATGTGCCCCAGGGCCTCTCCTGCCATAGCCAGGTCAGAGCCGCCCAGTGTGTAAGAAGCCTGGTCTTCCCTCCTGTGTCTCGGTGACCCCCGCTGCCCTGTCCCCTCTGGCCTTGCATTCCCGCCATCTTGTCGCTATCATGTCTGTCCAGCGTATTTATTGAAGCCTCTCTGCTTGCCGGGCACCCTTTGTGTAGAGCCCTGTGGATGCGAGCTGAGGCTCAGCATCACCCCCTGCCCCCCACCTGAGTTCACATTTGCAGCTTATAGTTCAGTGCTTGATATTTAATGTTCCCCTGTGCATAGCAGCAGCCAAGCCGTGTCAGTGTGCGTGCGTGTGTGTGCGCAGGTGTGCACTGCAGCCTCCCAGCCTGCCCTTGCCGTGCTCCCATCTTGTTGAACAGTGGACTTCTCAAGAGATTCGAGATGGAGACTGGAGTCCCCAACCCGCAGGGCCAGGAGCTGGCGGCCAGGTGGCCACTGCCCTAAGGCCCTGGGGAGGGGGTGCAGGCGGGAGATGGGGCCTGGTGATCAGCAGCCTCAGGTTGGGTGTGGAGTCTTTTAATGGTTTGTACTGTTTTATTAGCAGCCTGTAACTTTCCAGAAGTGCTTTTAATCAGGAATGAATTGTAAATACAAGACCTGTTTCAGAGATAACCTTGGAGTGTAGCTTCCTGTCTGTGTATCTTTTCCTATATATTCTAAGTAAAGTAACTGGCAGGACTCAGCCCGTACCTGCCTTTGTCTCTGTCAGCTCCTCCACAGTATCCCAGAGCAGCCTCCCTTGCAGCTGCTGGCTGTTCTGTGGCAATCGCCCCCATCCTCTCAGCTGCTCAGGAGGCTGAGACAGGAAGGCCTCAAGTCAAGAGCCCAGGCAACTTGGCAGGGCCCTCTCCCCAAACGAAAAAGAAGTGTGGGACTTAGCTTAGTACTCCTGGGTTCCACTGACCCCACAAGGGGGAGGCCCTTGGGTCTGGAAGTGGAAAGAGAACTGAGCTTTGAGCCTGACTTCTGGGTGGGAATGGAGCTCTCTGTTAAAGCGCCTATGCTGGGGATCGAACCGTGGTCCCTGAAGCCACCCAAGCTTTCCCAAACAGGTGCTTTAGACCACTGAGCCATCCCGCTGGGCCGAGAATATTACTTTTGGAACTTTTTTTTTTGTCTTTTTGAGACAGGGTCTCGCTATGCAGTTGAGGCTGGTCCTGAGCTCACTTTTGTAGCCCAGGCTGGTCTCGAACTCGCACTAATCCTCCTGCCTCAGCCTCCCGAGTGCTGGGATTACAGGCGTGCGCCACCACGCCCGGCAAGAATATTACTTTAAAAAAAAAAGTTCATTACAGTTGGCCTGGGATCTCTTCCAAAGATGTTAATTCCATTCCTTTTTCTTCATAAAAAGAAAGAAAAATAATTTTGTAGCAGCTGTAGCATTAGAAGTGTATGTTGCGTAGTGTGACTGTCCACTTAGCTATTTTCTGGTCTTTGAAAAGGTGTCCCAGGTATGGAAGCAGCAAGGGCATCAACTGTCTTTTTTTTTTAAATTTTATTTATTTTATTTTTTTCTTGTTTCAGAACCTTCATTTGTTTATTCACTCATTTTTATGGCCAGCTCAGCGCGCCCTGAGGGCAAGGCTGGCGCAGCATGTGGTGCCGGGGATCGAACCGCGGTCCCTGAAGCTGCCCAAGCTTTCCCAAGCAGGCGCTTTAGGCCACTGAGCCATCCCACCAGGCCCTCAACTGTCTTTGGAAATTCAACTTTTTCTTTCCCAACCAGTGCCCTTGAGTTGAGCACAAATTTGGCGTGGAAAAAGAAACTGCAATGTGTGAGTGATCCTTTTCCCGCTCCTTGGCAACTCCAACTACAGTGGGAAGAAGACCACGATCTCTGCAGCCACTGGGCCTCGTCCCTGTGCCCAGTGGGGAGGGTGCCCCACTCCTGTAGGCCCCAGTGTCCACTTCCGAGGCACCAGGAGTCTGTAGGGGAGGCTGCCGGTTAGAGCAAGGTCATACTTGGGGAGGTCGTGCAGGGTGTCTCTGCTGTCCACAAGGCTCCAAGACAAGATGAAGCCGCAGCCCAGGCCAGCCTCCAGCTCCTGGAGACACTCTTGGCTCAGCCTTTGGTTTCGTGGGGTCTTTTTGAGACAGGGTCTCGCTGTGCAGCTCAGGCTGGCCTTGAGCTCACTTTGTGACCCAGGACAGTCTCAAACTTGAGATGATTCTCCTGCCTCAGCCTCCAGGTGCTAGGATCCTCCAAACTGCTGTGCTAATATTTATCCCCTCCCTAAAAGAAGGATACTTCACATCCAATATTGGGAAACTGGAAGGTGGCCCTTGCAAGGCCGTTAGTCCTGACGGCAGAGTCCATGACAGGAACCGAGTCTTCACAAGGAGCTACATCCCGACCTATATTTATGTTTTGAGACGGGGTCTCACCCAGACTTGGCTGGAGCTTACTTTTTTCTTTTTTGTAGCAGAGATCAAACTCAAGACCTTGCGTTGGCCACTGAGCTATCATCTCAGCCCAGGAACTTTATTTATTTATTTATTTATTTTCTTTCTCTCTCTTTTTTTTTTTTTTTTTTTAACAACACGGTTTCACTATGTAGTCCAGACTGTATTGAACTCTTGAGCTTTTGGGTGATCCTCCTGCCTCAGCCTCCCAGGCGCTAGGACTGCAGGTGCAGACCACCACATCTGGCAGTTACAGGGCTCTAACGCTAAAGGGTTAATTAAGCTCTGACGTCTCAGAAGTCCTGCTGTGACCCATGACCCGGAAGTGCATCTCCCACAGCCTTCATCTGCCTGAGTCCTCTGTCACAGCCCTAGGGCCTGCGCCGATCCTGGCCACCAGGGGGCACAGCAGGGCCAGAGCTGGGAGGGCAGGGGGCAGTGTCCCCACCAGGTGCAGAGGGTGCTGGTACCAGTCCCAGCCTGGCTGGAAGGCTGAGCGGGAAACCAATGTGGCCTTTGGGTGACCAGGCTCTGTGCACCGCAGTGACAGGGTGACCTTCCTGTCACACAGGAGATGGGGCCCAGGCTTTCCAGGGGTGAGGTCAGAGTCCTCTCAACACCTGGGCAACTTAGCCCAGCATGGTGGTGCACAACTGTCATCCCAGCACTTGGGAGGCTGAGGCAAGGGGATCACCATGAATTTGAGGTCAGCCTAGGCTACAGAGTGAGTCGGGCTGCAGGCTGTGGTCCTGTCTTATCTGGACATTCTCTCGACAGGGACACTGGCTGACCTTCCTGACCCTGGTTGGGGCATTTACACGGGGCTGCCACGAGGGTCCCCGCCACCTTGCACCTGCGAGGGAGGGTGGTACACCCATCACCTCCGGCTATGGCCAGTGTTGTTCTGTCACCTCCACTCAGCTCTTCCTCCCAGAATCCAAATCGGCTGGGAGGTGTGTGCAGGGCCAAGTGCATGGCATGGTAGAGCCAAGCAGCTCCACCCATGCCACGTGGGCCTTTGCAAGAACCGGGGTGCTGAAGGATCTCAGCTACTGGGGGCCGGAGGATCAAAAGTTCCAACACAACCCTACGTCAAAAGTAAAAATGTAAAAAGGGCTGGGGGTGGGATGTATCTCAGCGCAAAGGCTCTGGGTGCTACATCCAGCACCCCCCCCAAAAAACAAAAACAATTCTGAGCCTCCTAATGGCTGACCAGACCCTCTGGGCAAAGGCCACTGTGAGCAGGTCATTTGGACCCAGAGTGACATTCAGCCCACAGCTGATACTGTGGCACCGTGGGACATATTTATGGCAGACAGGATTCAGGATTGGCCAGGCCTCCAGACCTTGCTGGGTGTCTTGTGTTTTCTTGTTTCTTTGGCATTCAGTATGTACCTCCGGCTGGCCTGGAACTTAAGGGATCCTCCTGCCTCAGCCTCCGGAATGCTGAGCTGATAGGTGTGCACTACCACACCCAGGCATTAAATGCATTTTCAGCGAGTGTTGTTCTATTATCAGCCAAGGGCCATCCTTGGCCTCAATCCAACATTTTAGGGCTTTTCCCGCCTCCTCAGATGACCTCATGACAGGCTTCTTGGCCTTTCTGCGGTGGACTGCGTTCCAGGGGAGGGGTGGCTGGCTCTGTGGTACATTCCAGAATCTGGGCTGAAACTCCCAGAGAGTCCTGGCATCTGCACCTGCGATGATGCCTATCGTTAGGAGGCAGGGCCTTCACAGCCCAGTGTGATGGTGCATGCCTGTCATGCCAGCCCTTAGGAGGCTGAGGCTGGAGGATCGCCTCCTGTTCCAGGCCAGCTTGGGCTATATAAACAAGTTTAAGACTTCAGTACATGGTGAGATCCTGACTGAAAAATCTCCATGAGAGAGAGGGAGGGACCAGGCCTTGTGCATGTAACCTGTCTTCCTCCAGTAGAACAGTGTGCCTATCATACTTCTGTTTCTGCACAAAATCAAAGTGAACCCCAGGACCCAACCCCCCTCAAAAAAAAAAAAATCAAGAGTCTGGGTGCATTGGCAGTAGCACATACTTATAGTCCCAGCTACTCAGGAGGCAGGAGGATTGCTATGAGTTCAAGGCCAGCTGGGACTACAATAAAAATGACAACCAGAGCCTTGGGAGCAGAGAATGTCAGAGACCACAGGGCTAGAAGGACAAGGCTGGCTAGCTGGCCTGGGTAAGAGCCAGAGGCTTCTTTCTGTAGCCCAGCCCAAAGCCTGAGTGGGGCAGAAGCAGACCATTCCTGGGGAGGAAATGTCCCTCTGAGGCCCACACCCAGAGCTCCGAGTCTTCCGTGCTCCCCAGGGATAGCAAATGCTCCCTTGGGCTGTGGGGCTGAGCTAGGACCCCACACTACCTGTTCTGCTGGATTTATTTTAGTAACTTCGATCGAGGACAGACAAGGCTGTGCAGGCTTGCAAGCCCAGGAGGTTGAGGCAGAAGGGTCTCCAGTTTGAGGCCTGCCTGGGTTACATGGCAAGGCCAAAGCCAGACTGAGCTAACTCAAAGCAGAGCAAAATGAACAAAAACAAAACCAGGTGAGAAGATGAATCACTGTAAGTTAGCCAGGAACTTTGAAGAAAATGATGGTAAGGAAACCTTCGAAAGAGCCAGAAAAAAAAAAAAAAAGAAAGAAAAAGAGCCAGCTGTGGCGGCACTCACCCATGGTCCCAGCTTCTTTGGAGGCAGAGGCAGGAAGATTGCTTGAGCCAGTAATTCAGGGCCAAGGTAGTGTAGTACTATAGCGAGATCTTTCTCTTTTTCGTGGCACTGGGACTAAACCTAAGGCCTTCACCCTGAGCTACAGTGCAGGCTCTTGCTGCGTAGCTCAGGCTGCCTTCAAACTCATGGTGATCTTCCTGCCTCAGCCTCCCCAGCGCTGAAACTACAGGCATATGCCACTGTGCCCCAGTAATTTTATTTTTTACTTTGAGGCTGAATTTCACTGTTGCTAAATTCCCCAGGCTTGGGGAACTTGACATTCCAAAAGGATCAGGTCACTTCACAGTTTTGTCAGTTAGACTGGGTAGGATTTGCTACTTTGGGTTTGTTTTGTTTGTTTGTTTGTTTTATATGCTGCTGCTGGAGTGTCGCGGCCTGGTGCCACCACCTTCAGGAAGTCTTTTTTGTTTTTGTTTTGCTTTAGTTTAATTTTTTATGACAGAGTCTCAGGTTGGCCTTAAACTTGCAGCAATCCTCCCGCCTCAGCCTCCCTCTCAGGTTGGCCTTAAACTTGCAGCAATCCTCCCGCCTCAGCCTCCCAGGGCTGGGATCATGGGCATGCACCATCACCCCCAATTCTTCAAAGGGAAGACGGGGGCAGAACGGCCCAGCTGGCCCCAGCCTGGCCCTGGCTGCGTAGCTGGCGCGGAGGCTCCGCCTCTCTGGCGTCCTTCGAGTGGTCTGACCCCGCCCCATTTCCCCATTGGATGTGAATGTCACTCAGCCAGTTCCGCTGCATGATTTCCCAGCCCGGGAAGGACACGCCTGGGCACAAAGATGTAATCTTGGCTCCGTGGAAGAGGGCACATCGTCGGGGTGGGGCCGTGTGCCTGGCTACACTGCCCCTGCACTCGCAGGGATCGAACCGGCCCGGCCCTTGGCAGAGCCACAGCGCCGGCTGTTGGACTGCAGAGCTAAGGGTGGGCAGGCCATCCACTTTTTTTTTTTTTTTTTTTTTTTTTTTTTTGTCTTTTTAAGACAGGGTCTCACTATGCAGTTGAGGCTGGTCCTGAGCTCACTTTTGTAGCCCAGGCTGGTCTCGAACTTGCATCAATCCTCCTGCCTCAGCCTCCCGAGTGCTGGGATTACAGGCGTGCGCCACCACGCCCGGCTAGGCCATCCACTTTGGCAGGACATCATCCTCCCTCTGAACGGGTCCATTCCCTTTGGATTAGTTTTCTTTCTTCACCTATTTTATTTATTTATTTATTTATTTACTTACTTACTTATTTGGTAGAAGGTTTTACATGCCGCTCTGACTCCTAGCGATCCTCCTGTCTCAGCCTCGCCAGTGCTGGGATTACAGGCATGCGCTACCACGCCTGGTTTTGGTGACTGGCTTGGCGTGGGCATGCGGTACCACGGATCAAATCCTGGTCCTTGTGCTTGCCAGGCAGGTGCTTAGACTGCTGTGCTATCCCTGGCCCTTTTTTCTTTTTGAGACAGGGTCTCCTTATGCAGTTCAGGCTGACCTTGAGCTCATTTTTGTAGCCCAGGTTGGTCTCGAACTTGCACCGATCAGCCTGTCTCAGCCTCCCAAGTGCTGGGATTACAGGCGTGCGCCACCATGCCCGGCTCTCCCTTTGTTTTTATTTATTTATTTATTTATTTTTGTCTTTTTGAGACAGGGTCTCGCTATGCAGTTGAGGCTGGTCCTGTGCTCACTTTTGTAGCCCAGGCTGGTCTCGAACTCACACCAATCCTCCTGCCTCAGCCTCCCAAGTGCTGGGATTACAGGCGTGAGCCACCACGCCCGGCTTCCCTTTGTTTTTTTTAAACTTTATTTTATTTATATTTTGGCCAGCTCAGCCTGCCCTGGAGGTAAGGCTGGTGCAGCATGTGGTGCCAGGGATTGAACCGCGGTCCTTGCTGTTGCCTGAGCTTGCCTAGGCAAGTGCTTTAGACCACTGAGCTGTCTCGTTGGCCCCTTTCTTTCCTTTTTTTGAGACAAGGTCTTGCTCTGTAGTGCAGACTGGCCTTGAACTCACTGGGATCCTCCTGCCTCAGCCTTCAGAAAACTGGGATTACAGGCTTGCACCCTTGTGGCCAGTGCTAGCAGTTGTTTGTTTTGGTTGGTTTGCTTAGATTGTACTTCATGTTGAACTTTGGACCTACGGGTGCTCTACAATTGTTCTAGCATACAGCTCCATCTTCAGCCCCTTTTATTTTTAATTTTGGGATGAGACCTTGCTAAGTGCTCTGGGCTGGTCTTGAATTTGTGATCCTTCTTCACCAGCCTCCCTAGCAGCCTGGAGTACAGGCACGTGTCATTCTGCCTGATATTTTGTTGTTTTTCTTTCTGTTATTTTTGCATACAGGGTCTTGCTATGTAGTTCAGGTTGGTACTGAACTCACGAGGTAACCTAGGCTGCCTTCTCACTGCTGGCATCCTCCTGCCTCAGCCTCCCTCCTCCATGCTGGAATCACAAGTGTGTGCCACCGTACTTAGCTCTGTGCGTGTGTGTGGTTCTGGGAATTCAACTTAGGACCTTATGCATGTTAAGCCTGTGCTGTAGCACGGAGCCAGCCAGCCCCTCCTGTTCCTGTTTATGCGTAGGCTTTCAGACTACACAGGTAGCCTTTCATCTCACTAACCTCTCTTCTCCCAGGCAACCTTTTGCCCAGAAAAAAGAAAAAAAAAAAAAATCAAAGAAATTCTCAGTGTCCTCTTTACATGTAATCATAGATCCTGGTGTTTGCAGGGTCAGCCTGGAGACCATGTGGTTGGAATAAGCCCACTGGCTTTCCTTTTTTTTTTTTTTTTTTTTTTGGTATTTTTAGGGAGGCTCCACTATTTTCAGGGTCTCACTACTAGATCAGACTTGTAGTGATCCACCTGTTTACAGCCTCCCAAGAGCTGGGATTACAGGCGTGTGTACGCCACCATACCTAGTCAAAGTTGCCATCTCAGTGCACCCCAGGTGCAGGGCCAGCACAGCAGGCCCTGGGATCGAAATCAAGCCCCTGACCCCTGTGCCTGCTTGCAGGCGCTTTAATTTGCTGAGCTGTTTGGCTGGCCCTCTCTGCCTTTTCAAATTGTCTGGGCAAAGCTGTCTGGGTGGTCTTGAGGGTCAAGGACCCCCCTTGTCATTTACTCTAAGGCTTGGGTACTCTGCTAGACCTGTGTCCAGGACCGGAGTGCTTCCCACAGCATGCCAAAGAGCAAGCTGTGGTTTTCAGTAGAGTGTGATGGCTGACATTGGTGATGTCAGCACTCGGGAGGCTGAGGTAAGAGGGTCGAGGCCAGACCCTGGGCTACACAGTGAGATCCTGTCTCCGAGAAAACATGGCTCTGAGAATGTTTTTTTTGAGAATGTTATGGTATTTCTTTTCAAAATTTTTAAATTTTCTTGTCCTTTTCTGTGGTGTCAGGGATAGAACTTGGGTTTGCACATTAACTGGCTCTAACTGAGTCACATCTCCATCTTGTTTTTTTTTTTTTGAGACAGGATCTTACTATGTAACCCAAGCTGGTCTTAAGCTCTGACAAATCCTGCCTCAGCCTCCCAAGTGCTGGTATTACAGGCATGTGCCACCATGCCTAGCTCAAATTTTAAGGTCTGGATATGGATGTGCTTTGTAGAAAGACTGAAAGGGCGGGAACCTGTCTTCCTTTTATCTGTAATCCTTTGTTTTGGAGACAGGGTCTCAATACATCAAACTGACCTTGAACTTGTGGGGTCATCCTGATTGTGATTATGGATGTGCATGGTCTACTGTGGGCGCTTGGGTGCAAGACCTTTCAGCAGCCCTTTAAGTTTGGTGTTCAGATTCAGCTTTTGTGCTGCGCTACTACACTGAGTACCAGACCAGTCACTTGTCACAATTTTTAAAAATTTCTTTATTTTTCAAGATAGGACCTCATGAAGTCACTCACTTAGCTTAGCCTCCCATAGTGCTGGGATTTTTTTTCTTTTCTTTTTCTTTCTTTTTTTTTTTGTGGTAGTAGGGATGGAACCCAGGGCCTTTGCACTGAGCTATATTTCCAGGCATACCTCTTATTTTTATTTTGAGACAGGTTTTTGCTAAATTGCCTAGGTTTGGCTGGGTGTGGTGTAGCACACCTGTAATTCCAGTGCTTGGGAGGCGGAGGCAGGAGGATGTTTGTGAGTTTGAAGCCAGTGTGGGCTATATAAGCAAGCAGGCCTACCTGCATGACATAGCGAGATCTCCTCTTAAAACCAACATACAAACCAACCAACCACAAAAAAAAGTAAATTGTTCAGGCTGTGCCCCTCCTGCTGCAGCCCCCTGAGCGCGGGGACTACAGGTGCACAGCCCTAAGCTGGCAGGGGCCCTCTCTTGGTGCTGCCTTCTGCTTTCCTTTGACTTCTTGCACATCTAGTTGCCTGCTAAGGACACAGCTGTGTCCACTTTGTTTTTTTTTTTTTTTTTTGTCTTTTTGAGACAGGGTCTTGCTGTGCAGTTCAGGCTGGCCTTGAGCTCACTTTTGCAGCCCAGGCTGGTCTCGAACTCTCACCAATCCTCCTGCCTCAGCCTCCCGGGTGCTGGGATTACAGGCGTGCGCCACCACGCCCGGCCTACAGCTGTGTCCACTTTGGAGTGGACTGAACCTTACGTTATGTCTGTGCTGAGGGAGGCTGAGGCAGGAACATCATAAGTCTGAGCCAGCTAGAGGTTTTTTTTTTTTTTTTTTTGCTTTTATTTTTCTTGTTTCAGAACGTTTGTTTATTTTTATGGCCGGTTTAGCCTGCCCTGAGGGCCGGGCTGGCACAGCATGTGCTGCCAGGGATGGAACTGCAGTCCCTGCAGCTGCCTGCAGGTGCTTTAGACCACTGAGCCATCCTGCCTGACCCTTTTTTTTTTTTCTTTGCTTTTTGAGACAGGGTCTTGCTATGCAGCTGGCCTTGGGCTCACTGTTTTTTTTTTTTTTTTTTTGTCTTTTTGAGACAGGTTCTCACTATGCAGTTCAGGCTGGCCTTGGGCTCACTTTTGTGGCCCAGGCTTGTCTTGAACTCACACCAATCCTCCTGCCTCAGCCTCTCAAGTGCTGGATTATAGGTGTGCGCCACCATGCCCGGCCCAGAGTTAATTTAGAAAGTTAGCAAGACTGCTTCAAAATAAAAATAAGGCGAGGGCATAGCTCTGTGTGAAGTCCCTATGTACACACACACACACATACACACACACATGTGCACACACACAGAGTGAAAAGAGTAGACAGTTGCAAGGAAGATTAACCTCCTCCAGGGGCTGGAGAGATAGCTCAGTGGAGTAAGTGCTTGCCTGGCAAGCACAAAGTCCAGAGTTCAATCCCTGGCACCCCTCCCCCACCAATTCCACAGATTAAAACAGTAAAACATGTGGAAGCTGGCGTTGGACACCTGTAACCCCAGCTCCTCAGGAGGCTGAGGCATAACAGGGTGCTGGAGAACCAGCCTGAGCAACTTGGGGATACCCTGTCTCAAAATAAATTAATTTTGAGTGAATAACTTGAGTCAGGGTCTCACTGCTGTGTAGTTCAGACTGGTCTCAAGCCAGAGTACTGAGATTACAGGTGTGCCTCACCAAAAAAAAGTAAAGACCCTGGGTTCAATCCTTAGTACTACAAAACAAACAAAACCAAGAAACAAACAGAAAGCCCTAGAAGGCAGGGGGTGGGGTAAAGTTAGTAACTTTTTTCCCCCAAAGCGTTGTAATTCCTTACAATGCTAGGGCAGCGGCAGGAACCAGTTGGGGGCAGGGAGAACATCTTGCAGGCATTTCTTTAGGAATGGAGTGAGGGAGCAGCCCTGTCTGTCATCCCAGCACTCCTGAGGCTGAGAGAGGAGGATCGAGGTGATTTCTGAGATCAGCCTGGGGCACAGAGTGAAACCTTAAGAACAACCAGGGACAGGCGAGATAGTCTAGTGGTCTAAAGCAGCTGCTTAGGCAACTGCGGGGACCACTGTTCTATCCCCGGCGCCAGCCCCACCCCTAGGACAGGCTGAGCCGGCCATAACATACATACACATACATACACACATACATAAATATTAAGCTAGGGTGCTTCAAGCCTCCAATTTATTTTTAGAGTGGGGTGGAAGACATGATCTTGGCCCGGCAGGATGGCTCAGTGGTCTAAAGCGCCTGCTTGGGAAAGCTTGGGCGGCTTTAGGGACCGCGGTTCGATTCCTGGCACCACATGCTGCGCCAGCCTTGCCCTCGGGGTGGGCTGAGCCGACCATAAAAATGAGTGAATAAACAAACAAAGGTTCTGAAA
>PVJA010023542.1:0-32876 GCA_004027025.1 Myocastor coypus | reverse complement strand
AAAAAAAAAAAAAAAATATGTAGAGACAAGCATAACATCAGGTTGGTATTTGTAACTATCCTTGCAGTTTTCTTACACAGAATTTTAAGTATTTTTTCGTAATGTTCTACACTTATATGACTTAAAAACCCCAAATCATTAGAACAAATCTAGGAAAATAAAAGAAGAAACAATGATTCTTTCATCCTTGTTTCTCATCCTCTATCCCAGCCTGCAGTCAACTACAATCCTCAGGTTTTTATGAGTTTTTTTCAGACTATATTAAAAAAGAAAGATCAATGTGAGTTCAAGACCAGCCTGGGCTACAAAAGTGAGCTCAAGGCCAGCCTGAACTGCATAGCGAGACCCTGTCTCAGTAAGACAAAAAACCAAACCAAACCAAACCAAAGTAGCACTCATACCTGATTGCAATGCTTCCAATCAGGGGCAGGGTAGATAGCTCAGTGGCATAAGTGCCTACCTGGCAAGCACAAGATCCTGAGTTCAATCCCCAGTACCACACACACACTAAAAATCTTCCAATCAGCCTAAATCCTACACAACACCAACCCCTGCTATTCGAATGCAGTAGACTAAAACAGGCAAAGGTCATGCTGCAAACGCACACACCTGACACATCTATAAGTGAAACATTCAGTTTAGATCCCAAAGGAATAAAAGATGGCTATTGTGCCATACAATAAAGGTGACTATTCATAGCACAGAGATGTGATGAGAAAGCTCATCTTTTGAAAACCACAAAGAATTTATGGTTAAAAAGTTCCTTCCGGTTAGGTTTTCACTTAGCCAGTTCATCAAAAAAAGCCCCAGCCTATGACACAGGAATAATAACTCGTGTATAAATAGGGGAGGTTTGGGGATCTTCTAATAAAAGATGACACAAGCCCAGCACCATTATTTTGGTGCACGTTTCCGGTCTCCACCATTCACTTGGCAATTCAAAAAATTTCAAAGTTCTCTGGAATTCCAAATGAATGGCAGGGACTGTATTTTTAACTACCAGGCTCTAATCCCTGACTTCCATCACAGCCTTGCCAAGAAGCCTCCACTTGTTTAAATTAGCAGCAGTGGCGGCGGCGGCGTGAAGAGGCTTCCGCCATGGCCAGCTGCGGCGCGCTGCCTGCCCCCGCCTGCCTTGCTGCTGAGCACCCCGCTTCCTGCAGACCCCCTGGGCCCGAGTCTCCTTAGTCCCCGCAGAGAGGAGCGGAGCAGTGCGGCTGCGGGCCAGTCCCAAAGAAGTAGCGAGAGCTGCGGAAGGGCTGTAAAATCTTAATATCCGTGGTTCCTGCAGTAGTTTATGCCCGGGATGAAAAAGAAAAGGACACTATGAATGTGCCACTGCTCGGAGAGAAGCGCTTGGAGGAAAGAGTGACTCATGGAGCTGGTCTCATTGTGAATCACTGCGTCCGGCGGATGGACGGGCAGTTGGGCCACTGTGTGAGTGAGACCCCTGGGCCGCTCTAGCTTCCCAGCACCGCCCACCCAACACCAGCAAATCCGACTTTGCCTCTGCAATCTGGGCCAAATTCTTGCTTAACCTCATTTTTTCCTGATCCTTAAAAAAACAAGAAAAAGAAAAGGACTAGAAGTTTTTGTTTGCTTGTTTGACTTGGGCCAAGAGCCCTATGGAAGAACTTTTGTTATTTCACAATTTTATCATCAGCACTCAGCATTTTCTTTTCTCTTTTTGTATCAGGATAATGCTATTAAAAGATTTATAAAATTCCTCAAGTTCCTTCTGTTGAAGAATGTATGAGTTTCACTTTTTTTTTTTTTTTTTTTTTCAGTACCAGGGATTGAACTGAGGATCCTGTGCTTGCTAGGCAAGCACTTATTCTATTGCACTATCTCCCTGGCCCTCACTTGATTTTTATACTTCCAAATAACAGTGACAAACTGAATGTGGCTGTCTTTATTTTTCATTTTTTTTTCCACACAAAAACATGGAATCAGAAGAGAAGCAGAGAAAAGATGTTTACTACCTATAAGAAATGAACTTTATGGGGCTGGGGAGATAGCTCCGAGGCACAAGTGTCTGCTGGGCAAGTACAAGGTCGTGAGTTTGAACCCTGGTCCCACCACAAAAAAAAAAAAAGAAATGAACTCTATTCATCCATTTACTCATTTGACAATTACACTGGAGTTATATCTTTCACAGGGATTCAGGTTCCAAAATCATTTTTCAGGCCTGGGATGTTCCTCAGTGGTAGAGTACTAGCCTAGTGTGTGTGAGTCCTTTGATTTGCTTCATAGTGTCGTCACCACCACAAACGTATGCATTTGCGCAGGAGGGGTGTGGCGAAAAGCACCACTAAAACCCTTTCCATGTACAGCATAAGAGGCACTGTGCATACAGTGTTATCTCCATGAGTTCAGTGTAGTCCGTTCCGTCCAGGGCTAGGAGATGGTGCGGTATCTCTGGCTATGTCCTAACGAAGCCATACCATCCCCTAACATGGATGGGGGACCCTGCGGGTATGCAGTGCTCAACTCAAGTCACCTCAGTACACCCAGGGTACTGAGTGCCTGCAGTGTCCAGGCCTTCAGGGATCTGACAGGCACAAGGGTGGGAGGTGGAAAACATGAAATGGGTGGCATGTGGTTAACAGCACTGACTCTAGTGTTTTTTGGTAACTGTAAGTGGTCTATTGCAATAGCTGCATGTTAGGTACACTAGCCGTGTCAGTTACTTATGACAGCTAGAAGCAGCTTTAATCTCGCAATCAATTTTAAAAAGCAGTTTGTTTTTAAGTCACTGGACTACTCCAAATGCTAAAATACTTTGGAAATTGTTTTTCCAGGCAGTCTGTGCCTGACATATGTTTTTAACATGTTGTTTTTCCAGTTGTTCTTAAACGGGACATTGATACACCTCTTGGCTTCTTCTGAGCCATTCCACATGTAAAATACTTTACAGCTAAGACTGCAGCTGCCCTTTTCTCTCTTCTTTCTTTTTCTTTCTGTTTTTTTTCTTTTCTTTTTTTTGGTCTTTTTCAGACAGGGTCTCGCTATACAGTTCAGGCTGGCCTTGCTTTGGTAGCCCAGGCTGGTCTCAAACTCTCACTGATCCTCCTGCCTCAGCCTCGCAAGTGCTGGGATTATAGGCGTGCACCACTACACCCAGTTTTCTCTTCTTTCTAATGGGGCCAAATGAATTAAAAGTCACTTGATCAAAAAGAGAGGGCTTGAGCCGGGCGTGGTGGCGCACGCCTGTAATCCCAGCACTTGGGAGGCTGAGGCAGGAGGATTAGTGCGAGTTCGAAGCCAGCCTGGGCTACAAAAGTGAGCTCAAGGCCAGCCTGAACTGCATACTGAGACCCTGTCTCAAAAAGACAAAAAAAAAAAAAAAAGAGAGAGGGCAAAGATACTTTAAAAAACCAAAAATTCTTTTCGATTAGTCTGGACTTCCCTCTATTCATGCAAAAAAGATTCAATTCTTTTTTGTTGATTTGGGTTTTTCAGTTTTTTTTTTTGTCTTTTTGAGACAAGGTCTTGCTATGCAGTTCAGGCTGGCCTTGAGCTCACTTTGATAGTCCAGGCTGGTCTAGAACTTACACCGATCCTCCTGCCTCAGCCTCCCAGAGTGCTGGGATTAAAGGCGTGCGCCACCACACCTGGCGGGTTTTTCAGCTTTGGAAAGATGAGCCCTAGGTTCTGGCTGTCACAGACTTTTCTTTCCATACACTAGAAGGCATGACATGATGTGACTTCAAAAGAAAATTAAGGTTGTCATGAACCCCAGAGTCTGAAGAAAAACCAGGGGTACTTGTCAGCATCAGGACTCCACTGTCCCAAAAATGATTAGGAAGAGTAAAAACAAAAACTGAGGCTCAGAAAGGGACCACTGGACCTTCCTGGCTACTGAGGACCTTCCTTGAAAATAGCATTCAGGCAGCACCAGTGATGCTTAACCCAGCCCGTACTGCATGTATCACCAACATGTAACGGAATGGCACAGTGGATTTGAATTGTACCTATGTCAATAACTGTTTAAGAGATCACTGTAAGGGCCAGAGAGATAGCTCAGTGGACCAAGTGCCTCCTTAGGCAAGCCCAGGGATTGGGGTTTGATCCCTGGTACCGCATGCTGAGTCCAAGCTGCACTGTGAGACCCTGTACCTAATACATAAGTTTAAAAAAAAAAAAAAAAAAAAAAAAAAGGGTCACTGTAAGTCCAGCATATTCTGGAAGGCTAAGCCACTCACTCTCTCAAAAACTAAAACAGACCAGAGATGTAACTCAGTGCAAAGGTCCTGGATTCAGTCCCTAGAGAAGGGAAAATAAACCTACTATAAGTTAACACCTCCAATTCTTGGTTATTCCAAAAGGGCATATTTCATCAAATAACAAAAGTTTTAAAAAGAATAATAATTAAAATTTTTAGGGGGCTGGGGAGATAGCTCTGTGGCACAAGTGCCTGACTGGCAAGTGCAAGGCCATGAGTTTGAACCCCAGTCCCACAAAAAAAAACAAAACAAATAAATAATAAAATTTTTAAAAAGAAGTAAAGCACCAAGCACTGTGCCAAATAGATATGAGATGTAACCTCCAAGGGAAAAAGAAATGATACCCAGCTTCAACCTCCGTCCTGCCCTCTGCAGAAAGTATGATTCAAATAAAGAAAAACACTCATGGTCTAGAAATCAGAAGCTCAGGAAAGAACCTGTGAACTCACTAAGGTCCCTCATATATCACCAGGCTTTCTGGAGGACAGTTTATCAGTCATAAAAGCTTTGGCAAAGTTTGATCCAGCAACTCTACTTCCAAGAAAATTACCCTGAGGAAACAGTGGGGGTGGAGGAGAGCTGGCTGCTCAGGGGTATCTGCTGTTCACTCTAGGAGCGAGGTCTGGTCAAGGCTAAGTTCAGGATGATGCACAGAAATGCATGTAATATTTAGGGAAGTTCTCGTTCTCTCTCTCTCTCTCTCTCTCTCTCTCTCTCTCTCTCAACATGTCTAGTTATGCAGTCCAGGTTGTCTTCCCAGGCTAGTCCAATTCACAGTCCTCCTGCCTCGGCCTCCTGAGTGATGTTATTTGAAGTGTACAACTCGCTAGGGAAGCTCTTCATACAGAAGGAAAGGCAAACTCGTGTGTTTTCTGCCCTTCCTCCCTCTTCCAGCTAAGGCACGCAATGCCTAGAGCTGAAACAGCTCTTTTGACTCATGGGGGACAGAAGCCACTCAGCCAGCAGAGCACGGCAGTGACAGGCGCTTGCACACGTCCTGCCAGCCTCTTCATGGACTTCAGATTTCTTCGATGCAAAAGAATTAGACAATTTCATTTCACACGCTTATAAATCCTAGACACAAATCCCAACTAACATAAAAAGGAAGCAAATACATGTGCAAAGCACAGCCCTTCAGGTTTTCAGTATTAAATGTGAGGTGGTGGAATGAACACATTATGGTATAGGTGAGAAAATGAAAGACTGTCATTACAAACAGTATAGATCTACGCTTGTCAAAAGGTGGACATTATTGCTAAGTGAAAGTAATCCCACTTTGGTTAATAAAAACACATGAATGAGGAGGAAACAGACTCTAGATCTCTTACACTTTCTTCAATTTGTACCATAAGCATTATTTTTTCTCATCAGAAAAAAGAATAAGAAGGCCATGCTTCCCACACCAAACCCACATCCTACTTAAAAAATAACACCACATTCCAGACTTGAACTTGCGCTTGGTAATTACAGCCTCTGAAAATCATTCCACAGCTAGAGTGCAGGGTTGAAAGTCTTTTCAGTCCTTTAACTGTGCATTGGAAAAGGCGCCACCGTAATAATCCCAAGAGTGCATCGCCTAAAGGTGCTCGGAACCTGAGAGCAGCACAAATCGGAGAGAGGAAAAGGCAGTAGAAGGAAGGGATAAAGAGGATCAGGAAATTCTATAATTAAGCAATATTTTCTGACTGCTTCGGGCAGCTGTCTGAGTGAGAGTGGGCATCTGAAGGAGGGGGCAACAGACACTGGGGCGGCCCCCTCTGTGGGCAGGCCAAGCAGGGCCTATCACTCTGCACTGTCTGCACTCCACAGGGCAATGGGGGCATCTTAGACCCAGCAGCACCTGTCAGCTTTGGAGAGCCCAGCTGCAGCACTGTTAGTGCTGCCATTTGTCTAATCCAGAAGGAGGGGCATGCACTGTATCTAGAAAGGTCAGGATGAAGTATCTTTGGTTGTTCCTACAGAAGGAAGAGAACACATGCCTCCGTAACTGGGCTTGCTTTCTTCTTGTCTTTTCTGACTTAATTTTCCTTATTATTAAAGAAAGAGGGGCTGGGGAGATAGCTTAGGGGCACAAGTGCCTGCCTGACAAGTGCAAGGTCCTGAGCTTGATCCCCAGTTCCGAAAGAAAGAAAGAAAGAAAGAAAAGAAAGAGAGAGAGAGAGAGAGAGAGAGAGAGAGAGAGAGAGAGAGAGAGAGAAAGGATCCTACCTTGCAGCTCTATTTTCCACCTTCACCCCCATCTTAATGATATATACACTACTAACGTGGTTTAAACTTAGCCTGATGACCACGAGGGGCTCCTGCTCCTCTCACGCACGGGGAGGCACATCCTGCCTCCAACCGGCGTCATACAATTCCCATCAACTTGGAGAGGTGCCCCGCACAGGAGCAAAGCAGGATGTAGGCCCAGTGATTGCCAAGGGAAGAGGTATTTTCTTTACAGGATATATTCAGAACTTTCTTCCTTTCCTCAAGACTTTTTTAATGGGATAAGAAGTGGAGGAGCCACTATACAAGCTGTCAGAGGCTTGGCATTTCCAACAGTGGGTTAGGTGCAGAAGGCACAGCCCAGATCAGATGCTAGAAACCTACTCTCGAGACAGATGGCTAAATAAAGCAATGAATGAATACATGTACTTCAGCAACTCATTTTGCTTCTCAGTGTTAAATGAATCAGATGAACCTTATTCAAATATTAAATATTTTTATCAAACAAGTGCTTATAAAACTCATTCAGAAAGATCTGTTCTTGTTCTAGGAAAGACATGCAAATTACAATATCATCTAATACAATTAAACTGCGGCTAGGGAGATAGCTCTGTGGCACAAGTGTCTGACTGACAAGTGCCAGGTTGTGAGTTCGAATCTTGGTCCTACAAAAATAAAAAAATAAAAATTTTTTTTGTTTGGTTTTTTTTTTGGCTTTTTGAGACAGGGTCTCACTGTGCAGTTCAGGCTGGCCTTGAGCTCACTTTTGTAGCCCAGGCTGGTCTCGAACTCGCAACGATCCTCCTGCCTCAGCCTCCCAAGTGCTGGGATTACAGGCGTGAGCCACCACGCCCCAAAAAATAAAAATTTTAAAAATAAAAATAACACAATGAAATCACCATTGATTCATTCCTGTGCCATTCAGCAAACTGGCTATGTCTAACAGTAGTACTATGCACCACAGGCCCAGAAAGTATAGCAGGCACAAAAAAAAAAAAAAAAAGTTTGTCTAAGACATGAGTGAATGGGCCAGGCTTAGTGGCCCATGCCTGTAATTCTAGCACTTGGGAGGCTGAGGCAGGAGTATCGCTGTGAGTTTGAGACCAGCCTGGGCTATAAAGTAAGCTGAAGGCCAACCTGAACTGCATAGTGAGACCCTGTGTTGGGGAAAATAAAGTAAGTGAATGAATGAATGAGTCGGTACTAATATTCATTATGACAACTGTAGTATTAGTGACTCATACTAGTCACACTGTTAGTCAGAATATTCAAAACAATCATGATAATGTGTGACAATTATAGTTGAGTTTACCTAGCATTTCATAGTTTTAAAATTTAATATACCATCACATGATAGGTCTATTAATCTCAGTTTTTAAGATCCAGAACCTCAATTGGGACAAGTGAAATGATTTAGTCCTTAGTTTCTATGTGGCAGGTCAGAGTTACCTCCTATCTTGACAGCCACCCACAGCCAGGGCTTGGCAATGGTGCAGCACTACCCTTGGGCAGCCAGAGGCTCACACACATAACCTGGACTTCCGGGGAGTAAGGACCAGAAGCCAGCCCCAATCACCCCAGCTGCAGGCCCACTTGCCTTTTTTATTATTATTATTTATTGTTACTAGGATAAAATATTCAAATAGGGTTGATGTGCACATTCTATAACACCTTATAAATAATTAAAACTCAATAGCAATATTAACTGGTCCTATGTAATTATTTGTACAAGGTAAAAAAAAAAAGAGGTTAATTCCAATTTTTTGTAAACTACTACTTTGTAGGTTTCATAATATTTTACATTTTTTAACAGTAATAAGTTTTATTAAAGATGGGAAAAGACTACAATTGCAGAACATTTGACTGTGTATGTATCTGCTTCCTCTTAGTCCAAAGAGAAATATATTCTTTTCCTTTTTTTTTTTTTTTTTTTCTAAGCAACATCAATAGGGAGGTGGGTCATGCCCACACACTGTACTCTGTAGAACTATTGTGAGGACAATATGCAATATGTCAACTTTCAAAGAAAAGAAAGGGAGAAAAAAAAGTAATGTTGATTTAGAAGGGTAAATGTTTAATTGTTTGATCAGTCTTATATACCTATATGTATTAATCTAAACTGATCTGATGATGAAAATATGTAATATAACCATTGTTAAATTTAAACAATAAAAAAATATTTTTAAAAAAAAGATGGGAAAAGAAATAGGCTCTGTACAGCGAGTTGGGGCTAAATAAACATAGGGAAAATGTCCCCAACAGCAATGATACTGCACCTTTTGAAGCTTTCAATGACGCACACAGCGTAAGGGCAGCCACTACGCAAGAGCTGAACACAGCGGCTGTATTTTACATCTTTAACACTGACACAAAGTACATCTTTGTGATGCACTCTGAAATACAAAATAGTTCCATTAGAAGACACATTTCGTGGTGGCGCATGCTTGTAATCCCAGCACTTGGGAGGCTGAGGCAGGAGGATCAGTGAGAGTTTGAGACCAGCCTGGGCTACAAAAAGTGAGTTCAAGGCCAGCCTGAACTGCATAGTGAGACCCTGTCTCAAAAAAAAAAAAAAAAAAAAAAAAAAAAAAAAAAAAAAAAAAAAAAAAAAAAAAAAAAAAAAAAAAAAAAAAAAAAAAAAAAAAAAAAAAAAAAAAAAAAGACACATTTCATCTTGGGGAAGGATTTCCAGTCATTTTAAATGACTCTTAGAGAAGGTCATGTTTGAACACTTAGATACATAATAAACATGATACTAATGCAACGAGAATATGTACAAATGTTAGTGTGTATTGCCTAATGAGAGGAAAAAACACAAGCTTATTATTACCACACTGAGATGAAATCAAGAAGAAATTGATACATATTTAATTACCTGACTATCTAAATGAATGACCTAAATTTTCTTACTTTGCTCCAAAATGCTTTTGGAGCATTAACTTTTCATCATGAAATACAGAGGAGATTAAAATGAGCCAGGAAATTGATCCTTAGCTTGGAAAATTGTTTTTGCTTTGTTTTGTTTTGTTTTTGGTGCCGAGGACTGAACCCAGGGCTTTTAGCTGGCTAAGCAAGCATTCTACCACTGAGCTAAATTCCCAGCCTCAGAAAATTCTGATCAAAATAATAACTATTTTGACACCCCTAAAAGAAAATATAAGCTCAGGTGGGGGCATGGGAAATCATTGATACTATGTCACTCTATGGCCATCAGGAGAAAGACTTCTGGTTCTGTCATTCACATTATTGCACTGATGTGGCTCACCTGGCATTCTTACTTCAAACCTGTGGTCAGGTGCAATCCGATTTTCTGAGGAAGTACAGTTATGGGAGGGGAATCTTCAAGAATATCATACAGAACAGTAGTTCTAGGAGACAATCCCCACACTGCTGTACTCAGTAGGGCTCTAGAGTTACCAAATAAGTTTTTTGAGGTTTTTGTTTGTCTGTTTGTTCATTTTTATGGCTGGCTCAGCCTGCCCTGGGGGTGGGACTGGCACAGCATGTGGTGCCAGGGATCAGATCTCAGTCCCTGTGGTTGCCTAAGCTTTCCTACGCAGGCATTTTAGACCGCTGAACCATCTCACTGACCCCAAGTTTGGTTTTGAAAATAATGAATGATATATTTCCTTCCTAAAAGTTACACAATACACTTGAACATATAAGGATTTAAGTTTAAATTAGTTTCAGCCAGTATTTCTCTAATTTATTTTAGCTGAAATCTTCTTTATACTTAACTATTAATATCTCATACATTACAGCAGTGTTTGTCAAACTCAACTGACCAGAACAAAGAAAGTACAAGCGATTCCAATGGAATCACTGGGAAAATGTGAGCTTGACGCTATGAAGTTTTGGATCCAAAGTATCCTAGTGACAAAGTTCATCTAAAGCAAAACTGAGAGAGAGAGAGAGAGAGAGAGAGAGAGAGAGAGAGAGAGAGAGAGAGAGAGAGAGATGGACAGACAGCTATTTATGTATTTGTACATGCATCTATGTATATATAAATGCACATTTCCATATAACTTGAAAGTAAACTAGTGGATTTAAGTAGTGACTTGAGCTTATTTTCATAACCCAGAAAACTTAATCTTCCTAAAATTAGGATACTGAACGTATCTATTATTAGTGTGCTTTTGACATGAAGCTTTGCTTAGTTCGAGGTCACAGCTGCTGCAAAGCACCCTGGGTGGCTCCTTTCCATTCTTTGAAACAACTGGTGGGAACCTAGCAATAGCCATCAACCCAGCTGTTCAATCTTACTTTCTAACTTTAGCAAGTCGCTTTGCCACTAATGTCACTAGGGCACGCCACATTGAAAACCACACCATTGAAGGTGAATTCCTATCCCCCCCCTTTAAAAACTCCAGGCACACAAAGCAAAATTAAAGCCATGTGCCAACCACAATATTGCCCAGGTGTCAGCTGCACGATACATGTGACCTGACTTAGGTGGGGTGTGCCTCAAGTTGGCATACCACATACCACCACCTCTGCCTCCGGTGCAGCCACTGGAGAGTCACGAACAAGCAGCAACAGGGCCCACCATCTAGAGTCTGGAAGACATGGAAACCATCTCTGGATTTCAGAGACTTGCACACAGGCTGTGCTGCCAGGGGAGGAGTGGTGGTGGGGAGTGCTAAGATGCAGGCGGGGTGATTTTGCACGGTGCTAATGCACCACATACCAGCCATGAGGCCCTCATAGTGCAATTACTCAATTTGATTGATTGAACGGACCCCCATCTTAGTTTCTTTTCATTTTTCTAAATTGCATGTTCATTGTAATTACTTGTTCCAAAGCTGGAGATTGTAGAATTTTTTGACTGGTTATTATCCTTTGAGAGTTTCTAATTAAAATAATTTCCTCCAGTGAAAAGAGCTGCTCTTTTCCTGAATTTGCTCAGAGGCTGCTGCCACTGAGGAGAACTCGAAGAATGCCTTGCTAAGCTGCCCTGTAATTCACTGCCTCCATTGTTAACAAATGTAGGGACTTAAAGCACATTAAATGATTTATACAAATGGAAACAAAATGCCCTTTGAGTTCTATTGATAATTTAACCTTTAGTGTTTTGGATGCAATCCCAATTCTCAGGAATTAGGGACAGCCATTGAATGAAACCATTATGGAAAACACTGTTGTGGGAATTATTCTGTGTGAAAATATATACAGCATATCAGTTAGAATGTCTTTGAAGGTGGGCTTTTGTACTTCACCATTAAAATTCGTATGTCTTTGATGGCTTTCCCTTGAGGGCAGCAGAAATGAAATTCAACCAGTAAATGACCCAGCAACCTGGATGTCAAGGAAATGGTCACTCTCGTGGATGGAGGATCTGGAAGTGACCGGGAAGGGCACTCCTGGCAGCTGATTTCTCCTGGCAGCTATTTCTTGGTCCAAGGGCTGCTTATGTAAATGTGTTCATGAACATTCATCCAGCAGTCTACTTATGATTTCTGTGTTTTGCTACAAAAATTCAACTTTGGGCTACAAAGTAACTAAGAGAAATTACTGCCTTTCTTTTATGTACATTGTGGGACATATTTTTCACCTAGTACAGGCATAAGAATGAACTTAAGCTAGGAGACAGGCGTGGTGGCCTGCATTAGTAACTCCAGCAGTGAAGAGGGTGAGGCAGGAAGAGAGAGTTCAAGGCCAGCCTAGAATACAGAGCAAGACTTTGTCTCTAAACAAGCAAAAAGAACAACCGAAGGCGTTTACAAGGAGCAGAAATGTGTGCGTGTGTATAATAAGTGTGTGTGGAACACATATATTTTTCAAATCATAAAATGAGTTTTTGAGTAATCTAATTTGATAAAATATCAGAATATTAGAGAATATTAGAGTTTATGCTAGTTAATAAATGGCACTTATGCCTGACAAGTGCAAGGTCCTGAGTTTGATCCCCGGTTCTGCCAAAAATAAATAAATAAATGACACTTAGAAATTTTTCTGTCTTGATATGATAGAATGAGAAATTTACAAAAACTGTTTGTTGTATTTTTACCCAAAACTTTAACCTAATTTAATCCTAGGAAGCCATGTCTGCCTTTGAAAATTAACTTAGGACTTGGGAGTGTTGCTGAGCTGCAGAGCACAGGCTTTGCACTCACAAGGCCTTGGCGCAATCCCATGTTAATACTGTGACAGGCACTGTGGGAACATCTTTTTTTAACTAGGTATGACAGAAGCAGTGATGCAATTTGCAAATTCCAACTGTATGCTACACTGGAGAACACATGCATACATACTCACATAGCTACAGAAGGTTGTGTGTATGTGTGCGTGTGTGTGCGTGTTTTCTGTATTTAGGACAGGGCCTACAGTTTCAAGATGTAGATTCTGTTTTCAGCTTCCCAAGCACTGGGATTGCAGGTTGCACCACCACACCCCCTCTCAATCACTGTCTCAGCCTGCCCCACAGGCGGGCTGCACAGCACACTGGGATCAGAACCCTGGCCTACAGACAGTGTGCTCTGCCTTTAGTCAGCTAAGCTATCAACCAGCCCTTGTTTGTTTTTAAACAACTAGAGGAATCTGGATAAGGAATGCAAATTAGCTCGTATTATTTGTTTGGGTGCAATAATAGTATCTGTTATTGTATTAAAGAATGTCTTTCTCTCAGAAGATGCATGCTAAACTATAATGAAATCTCATGTTGCCACTAACTTAATCCCAAATAGTTTGGCCAAAACTAAAGAAGAGAAATAAGCACAGAAAGGCGGCAACAGGTTAACAATTGCTGAGTCTAGATAAAGACCGGACCTTTTCCAGCACTTCAAATTTGAAATGTTTGAAAGAAAAAAGTAAATTGTTCATTTTGTTAGATATGAAAACAGTACCTTTGCTATATATGAAGACAAATCCTTAGTTTTAAGAGCTATTTAAGTAGTTGGTGATAAAATATTGTACTTATTATTGCTTGAAAATACTTCCATTGAAAAATACTTGAAACAAATACAGTATGTTTTTTTAATACAGTATATGTTAACAATGCTTAAATGCTGGGAAGGTGGATATGGTATTCTATCAAAGTAGAATTTTTCCTTGCGGATTTGACATTTCATAACTGATGTCAAAATACCAAGTTTTTATGCTACTTATTTGGTCTCTAATAATAAAATCCTTCCCAAGTTTTTTTGCTCTTAAATTTCCAAAATAAGTTTCAGTAGGCTTTCTCTACAATTAATATTCCATGTTATGATTTTAAATTCTTCATAAAGTGATACAGCCCAGGCAGACACAGCCTTAACTCAGGAGATCCAGAATTCAAGTCAGAAAGCACAATCTCCCTCTGTCCTCCAGGTCTAACAGTAATGAAGGGAAGGAATGGTAGTGACCTGCAGGAAGTACTGAGATCTGTACTGCAACTTGAATGTCATGGGATATTTCCCAAAAGCAGCTATGATGTTCTGACCCTGAAAAAAACAGCTTCAAAAATCCACTGGCTATAATCCCAGTGATAGGCATGGTGGCACATGCCTATAACCCTAGTGATCCAGGAGGCTAACTCAGGAGGACTAGAGCTTAGGCCCAGCCCAAGAAAAGAGGACGGCTTTATCCTAACATGCATATGCATATTATTGTCAGCTGTTAGGACAACAAAAGACAAAGAACCCTCAGAACACCTAATGATATCATTTTAGAGTTGAAAGCCAAATGCTTATAAGCAAAGATGTAGTAATGAAGATCAGAAAGATATTGGGGGTGAGAGGAAGAAAGATATCCTCTCCACCACCCAACTGTGTGACCTTGTACAAGTTACTCAGTCTCTGTTTGTCGGAGGTATGGGCCAGTCTTTGTCCCAATGTGAGCCCCAACACTAGTAGTTATGCAAGCTTGGACAAATTTACCTAATCCTATGGCAGCGAACCTCTGACACATAGGCTACAGCTGGTTGTTATCATTGAAGGCTCTAAATGAAGTTCTCATCCTCATCCGTTTCTCTAACTCAGTTTTGCACCAATACCCGTCATATACAAAGACCTTAAAACAAAGCCTAGCAAAAAGAAAACCATCAATAAACATTGCATACCATTATCAATACAAAACTATCCAGCCAATCAGGTTACCACCCAGTTATTGAACTCCTAGTGAAGCTCAAACACTTCACTTGTATCATTACCTCACTTAATGCTTACAATAGTTCTGAAAAGAACAAAATACTATCACTGCTATGGTTTCTCTGGAATTCACCAATGGGAAACTTAACCTCTCAAATCATACATTAAGAGTATGTGGGGCTGGAATCTTTGGAAGGGGGCTGGGTCATGAGAGCTTTACCTCCATGAATGAAATAATTCTTGAGTGAATGGGCTAATAATGGGTTTATCAAAGGAGCTGTTCAGTGACAGGAGGCTGTTCTCTCTGGAAAGCATGCTGTCTTATCTCAGTGCCTCCTGCCATGTTATGATATAGCAAAAGACCCTCACCACATGCCACATGAACTTCCATTCTTTGCAAATTTCCTCCTCTGTTGTATTCAACTGTATCAATGGAAAAAGACTAAGACTATCCTTGTTCTCTGAATGAAGAAACTGTGGCTCAAAAATTTAAGAGCTGGACTGAGGAATAGCACAGTAGTAGAGTGCTCATGAGACATCCCCAATATTTGATCCCCAGCACAAATACATAAGTAACTTTTAAAAGAAAAGAGAAAAATTTGTGGGAGGTGCCTGAAGCTTTCTCTATAGCTCATAAATAGAAGAGTACCAAAAGCAAAACACTTGTTAAAATTTTCTTTAGAAGCTGGGCATGGTGCACATGCCTGTAATCCCAGTACTTAGCAGGCTGAGGCAGGAGGACCGGTGTGAGTTCAAGACCAGCCTGGGCTACAAAAGTGAGTACGAGGCCAGCCTGAACTGCATAGCAAGACCCCGCCTCCAAAAGACAAAAAAAAAAAAAAAAAAAAAAAAAAAAATCCATTGATTGATGGATTGCCAACTGTCTGCTTCAGGTGCCAAGGTGGCTGTCCTTTTATACCCAGCTGAACTAGCACGGTGCTGGGTGTGGGGGCCACCTGAGGACTGTCCCCAGCAGCAGAAGAAGGAGCAGCAAGAATTAAGAGACAGATAAGAGATAATCTCATTTCTTTGCTAATCTGTCTTCTGCTTTAGGATTGCTCACATCTCAGAAAACACCCAGCAATGGCCTGAGAATGTGACTTGGCATGAGCACCGTTATTTCTGAGTGCCAGCCTGGTGATCTTCCCTAACCTCCCATTATTAATGGGTCACATTCCTCTTTGAGGCCCAGCACCACCAACAACAGCAACCAGGTCCACCGGCTGACATGGCCCCCATGGTGACAGAAGCTGCTCCAAATGAGATGGTCTGAATGTCTGAAATATGTCACAATCCTCTCTCTTAGCCCTTTTTCATTAAATCACAAGTATTTGCATTCTGTAATTCACCAGTCTAGGCTGACCCTCCAATCCCTTCAATCTGAGAAGGCTGGGGTCTCTGTACCAAGTAGACTGAGTGAAGAGGCTTCCTAACTGTAAGCCACATCAGTTACCCTAGACACGAGAGGATGGGAGACAGGTGGTCACCCATGTGGGGTGCAAGTGCACCTAAACTGTGCCCTGAAACTGAGAAATAAGGAACTTTCTGTATTTTATCACCTAAGAATAAAAGGGTTGCCTTTTTAAAGACTCATTAGAATTCTTGCTAGTTTTCTCATCACATTTCTTTTCCCATACATACCTTTTCATGACTGTCATCCTGGGTAAAATGTTTCCATTTTTTCTTCCCTTGAACATCATAATGATATCCTCATACTATTACAAGCTCTTCTTAAGCATAATTTACTTAAGCAATTCCTTACTGTTGAGAATTTACATTTTTCTTTCTTTCGCTACAAATTATGCTTCATCATATATCCTTGAGTAAAAGCTTTTCTTAGTGTTCTGGATTATTTCTTAAGACTAGAGTCTCAGAATCAGTACTACTGGGTCAAGGAGCATACATCTTTTATCTTTGATTCCTTCATTTTCCAGTGCTAAGGATCCAAACTAGGCCTCATGTGTGAACTTAGCCCTCTACCTACTAACCTACTGCTCAGCTACAATTCCTAGCCCTATCTTGTCCTTATTTTCATAACATAAGAAAATCATCTTTATAATATGTCATGTACAGATTTTTAAAATTGTCATTTGTGCATAAGAGTAATTTTAATAATTTTGCACACTATGGAATTATCTTCAATTGACAAAATAATGCTCTATTGTATTTCACTGACATTCCATTCCTGGCATGTTTAAATTTTCTCAGTCTAGAAAAGATTACAAAATGGCCACAAGAAAGGCCAAGGCACCACAGGAACCTTGTTCAGAACTTAACCTTAGGGGCTGGGATAGCTCCGTGGCACAAGTGCCTGCCTGGCAAGTGCAAGGTTGTGAGTTCGAACCCCACCAAAAAAACAAAACAAAACACTCAACCTAGTCTAAACTGGATGTAGAAAGCCATACCCTGACTGCCAAGGCAGCCACTGGAAGTGAGACTGCACTCTGAGGTGGAAGCCCCAGAGCTCAAACTCAGCTTGCCAGATGGTCCAGTAGGACTAAAGGGCCCTGGGCCTGCCTCTTCCCTTTGGCCCAACTATTATCTCTACCTGCCATTTCCATGGAGGAGCCCTGAGAAATCATGACTAAAGGAAAACCCAGCCTATTGCTGGACGTTGGCACAGGTCTCTCTGTTCTTCTCCAACCCTGACTTTCCTTCCAGTTGTCATACCTTAAAAGAAACAGACATTAGAAGACATCTTGCTTTAGCTGAGCTAACACAATATATTCAGGTTGCTTATTACTCAGAATTACGCTAAGACTAGTTTTTACAAATGTTATATATTGTTGTTCATGTACAAGACTCAAAGTATTTCATTAGTTAAAACAGTCCCCAGGGCCCGGTGGGATGGCTCAGTGGTCTAAAGCGCCTGCTTGGGAGCTTGGGCGGCTTCAGGGACCACGGTTCAATCCCCGGCACCACATGCTGTGCCAGCCCTGCCCTCGGGGCAGGCTGAGCCGGCCATAAAAAATGAGTGAATAAACAGGGGAAGGTTCTGAAACAAGAAAGAAAATTAAAAAAAAAAAAAAAATTAAAAAAAAAAAAAAAAAACAGTCCCCAAAGACAGATAAAATTCTGTCCCCATAAAAACGTTTTAAAGACACTGGCTACACAGTGTCAAATAGCTTCAGGCCTACAGAGTCATGTCTTATATTTGTGATATAAAACTCAGTCACAGTGTTAAAAGGAAAAATCCTGACAGTGACCCTTGCTTACAATGGGGACCATATCTAAAACGCTGAATGGGACATTGGTCTAATCTGCATGCTGTATATTGATAAGTGTATTAAGTTAGCCTGGTTGATTTCTGATGCAACTCAGGTACTTCATGTTGATAGTAAATACAGGTGTGACCTTATAGATTAGATTTCTCAAAAGTAAGATTGCCTAATGTTTTATAATACATTATGTGTGTGCTAATTGATAAAGATTATTAGACTTTGTTTTTAAATATTATTTCAGGGCCTGGCGGGATGGCTCAGTGGTCTAAAGCGCCTGCTTGGGAAAGCTTGGGCGGCCTCAGGAACCGCGGTTCGATCCCCAGCACCACATGCTGAGCCAGCCCTGCCCTTGGGCCGGGCTGAGCCGGCCATAAAAATGAGTGAATAAACAAATAAAGGTTCTGAAACAAGAAAAATAAATAAATAAATTAAATAAATAAAAAATTTTTAAAAAATAAATGTTATTATTTCAGCTAATATTTAAGAACATTTTTTAATTAAAAGGCAAAGTGCTTCCCTATTACTACAGAAAAGTTTTGTACAAGTAAAAATAACTTGCTAATGTTACTGTTCTCTCAAAAGGTGTAACTAGCAAAGTATGCCATACTATACTTAGGTTATTTAAAAGCATTGACAAGCCGGGCGTGGTGGCTCACGCCTGTAATCCCAGCACTTGGGAGGCTGAGACAGGAGGATCAGTGTGAGTTCGAGACCAGCCTGGGCTACAAAAGTGAGCTCAAGACCAGACTGAACTGCATAGTGAGACCCTGTCTCAAAAAGACAATAAATAAATAAATAAATAAATAAATAAATAAATAAATAAATGCATTGACAATAAAAATAAAGTATTAATCTGATTTTCTTAAATTCTCAAAAGTTAGAGATAATTGTAACTAAAGTTAACAGGACTTATACAGAGCTGTCAGACTTCATAAATAGGAGTCCAAATGCCAGTGTGTTAGCTCAAATGCTCAACAAAATTTGTTGTTTCCTAAAAGATTCTAAAAGCCAGGTAATCATACAGGTAAAACCTATAACCAATATTCTATATTACTTTTAGATTCCTTTCACTTGGATCCACCAAATTTTGTCTAGAGAGATATAATAAGGCCTTAGCTGTCCATCTCATACAATCCAGGAGAGCTGAGTCTTCTCCAGGTTTCCTGCCTCACTACAAAGGAAGCTATCTTTAGGCTCCTTGGGCAGAGCTGATTGCCCTCAAAGATGCTTCTTTTATCAGTCAAATCGTGTCAGGAAATCCACTACAGGGGAAGTTGCCCTCACATTCCTTGAGCAGGGCTGCCTGCAGGAGGCCTTAAAACTAAAAAGTTACACCTTGTTCAGTGGGATATCACACCCAAGCTACAGAAGTTAAAAAAAAAAAGGCTTTACAGAAATAAATTTGAGTCAAGGTGTTTCATAGTAGAAAGGATACAGAATGGAATCATAGATGAAAAATAAAAATGGTGATACTAGCAGCCTGTAAGAACGAAGGCCAGTCAGAAAACGGGAAAAGTTATGCTTCCCTGGATCCAGACAGAAGGGACATTTCAAACGAAAAATTTTCAAAGCTGCTAGAAAGGAAAACAAAGTGTTCATGATGGAGTCAGAGGAAGTTTCAGATGGAGGTGGTCATGGGTCTTTGCCTCTCAGCCCGAGAGAACCCATGTTAACTGCCAATGTAAAGAGAAAGACTGTTAAACTTTTTTTTTTTTTTTTGTCTTTTTAAGACAGGGTCTCACTATGCAGTTGAGGCTGGTCCTGAGCTCACTTTTGTAGCCCAGGCTGGTCTCAAACTCACATCAATCCTCCTGCCTCAGCCTCCCGAGTGCTGGGATTACAGGCGTGCGCCACCACGCCCGGCTTTAGACTGTTAAACTTTTAATAGATGCTCATGCAGATGTGTCAGTAGTTACCCAGCCAGTGCCCCACTTACAAACTGGAGAGTACTCAGTGTTTTTCCTATTTCTGGCAATTCATGTGCCCCAAGTAACAGTAGAGTTGGTACAACATAAAAGGCTACTTTACTTGAGATAATACCCAATAGCCATAGATTTAAAAAGAATAAATTCCATGCTTAAGAGTTAATGGACCTACAAAACATTCTGACTAGTCTTTTTATAATTACAAACTTAAAAAAAGGTTATTACCTTTCAGATCCTTCTGCTAATGTTTCAACAGCTGCTCAAAAGATCAAATCAATGGTATATGAGATACTGAGGTTCTCCAGACCCTATCCTTATCATCTTTGTGGGAGCTACTATTATTTATTTGGTAAAAATCATTTTGAACTGTATTCATAATTAGTCCACTGTTATTTGGCCCATGTATGTTTAATAGTTTCTTTGGCTTTGTCTTCTCCAGATTAAAAGTGATTCTACCTACCCAAGATAAAAATGCCTGGTGTCTATTGAGAGCCTTTAGATAAGACCTCTGGACAGTATCTCTGACTATTGGTTCACAACTATGACCCCTTTCAACCTGAAGAAGCTAGATCGGTCATCATCCATGGTTCCCTCATGGCAGTTTGGGTTACTTCTTTAGAGGGGGGAGTGTTATAGGCAGTTGAATTAGATAGATATATTATAAGCAGTTAGGCAGGGCCAGGCCCTCAAGGAGGACATGGAAGGCAATGTGACTTTACAACCAGAGACAGACAGTCCTCAGGACAAGAGTAAACAAAAGCTAATCCCAGCACTTGGGAGGCTGATGCAGGAGGATCGATGTGAGTTGAGACCAGCCTGGGCTACAAAAGGGAGCTCTAGGCTAGCCTGAACTGCATAGCAAGACCCTGTCTCCAAAATAAATAAATAAATAAATAAATAAATAAATAAATAAATAAAACCAAAAGCAACTACATACTTCCTTAAGGGTGAGCATCAGGGACTGACATGCGAAGGAAGTATCAATTACCTTGAAAGAGCCTGAAAAAGTCCCCTGCCCAAGCCCAATAGGTGGTGTTCTTGCCCGCTTGCTACGTGACTTGCCTTCCCATTGGGTCCTGATTTTAATCAGTTTTACCTGAGCAATGGTGCTTGTAATCTCATCTTCTCCACAGCCTTAGACCTACCTCACCACATGGTTTTCCTCTATAAAAGTCCCTGAAAGAGACAGCTTCCTGGGGTCACCCACTCAGGACCTGTCTCCTGTCCCTCTCTCAGACAGGAGCTTTCTTTCCCTCAATAAATATGTTCTGCTCATTAAAATAAACAAACAAACAAACTGGGTGTGGAGACACACAATCCCACCAGCATCTCTTGATAATAAAGTAGGAGGAATGTAAGTTTGAGTCCAGCACAGGCTCAGTGAAACTCTATCTCAAAATAAAAAATAAAGCAAAATAGGAATGTAGCTCAGTATGAAGGCCCTGGGCTCAATCTTCAGTATCACAAAATAAAGAGGGAGGGAAAGAGGGAGGGTAAGGAAGGAGACAGGAAGGGGGAAAGCCAAGGCAAGGCTGTCATGCTGCATAGTAATGACTTGTGGGTTAATAGCTGGGTGTCAAGAGGAAGATTAGATTCATCAAAGTTAACAGGTTGGAGAAAACAATACATCTAATTAACAAATGGATTATTCTTGGACCCCTTTGCTAGTGTTAGAAGGATGAACTTATTGGTTCCCATGGCAGAAAACACAGAACAAATAACCAGGTTAATCTCTGAAGTTCAAAAAGTTGGCCAGAAGTGATTGTCGAGGGCTCTGTGCTCAGGAAATCCTGCCAGACGGACACTGTTTGCAAATGGCTGGGAAATACGGCCTGGTGCCACCACAAACAGATGAAAAGGAGGATTTGGTTCAAAGGGGGAGTCTTTAATGTTTAATTGTTTGATCAGTCTTATATACCTATGTCTGTTGATCTATACTGATTTGATGATGAAAATATGTAATGCTACCATTATTAAATTTTTCTTGTTTTGAAATTCTGTACTATATGTACTCTTACTTGTTACTGTTTTTTCTATCTTTGTTTCTGCGATTTTTACTTTTTGAAATAAAATTTAAAGAATTAAAAGGGGGGGGGTCTTTCTTTGTCCCAGAAAAACCTTCCCAAAATAAAGAAACGGCGCACACTGGCTGCCCACTGACCTTGCTGCCGAGGGGACCGGCCTGTTCGGATGCTCACTGTACCTGTTCTCAAGACTACTTCCACCAGGCAGAGTGGAAATAAGACTTCCATGGAGTCTGCCAACTCTGATGGTGCAGCGAAATCCCCAAGGACAACACTCGAGATTATCATTTAATCCGATTTGTTTTTAATTTAAAAGTAAAATACACCAATACAAATCATTTAATTTATTCAAAAACATCAAAATTTCAAGGGCTACAGAATATCTTTAAATAGCAACAGGTATATATCACATAGAGTAATAAAATGGCGCCATGGTTTATTAATAATAGTCTCTTTAAAAAGTAATATCATTAAAAATTAATAGCAATAACTCTATGATTTTAGCTCAGCACAGTCCCTTATGGGAATATAATTGATTTATATACATAACTCAGTATATAACATAGTTACACAGTTACTCTATGTAAAGTGCTGATACTCAGGAAGCACCATGCAGTACCAGTGAAGCCAACAAAGCCACAATGAAGAGGACAAAAAGGGACCCTGCCAGCCTCGTCACTCTCATCCTGGCACATGGGCGCCACTTCCATTCCCCCAAGCGGCTGAGCTGGGATGCCAGCTGTCTATTGCTAACTGTCTGCACTGGAAGAGGAACCTGAACTTACAGCTCTGCCACCTTGGGCTCCTTGGTGGAAATGAGACTGACTTCCCCAAGACAGATGCCACTTGGGGTTGCTCATTTGATAATTAAATCCAAATGAAGTGTCTCTGTAAGTCATGAAACTGTTTGACCTGTAGAATGTCACCATATATGGACCGATGTGATGCTGTTTCAGTATCCTGGCCCATAAGCTTTTTCTGTCTCTTGCAGCCAACCCCACTGCCATGCCCCAAGGAAGCTCAAGCCCCCCCAGAGAACAGAGACTCACATAGAAAAAAGCTGATGCACCCAGCTGACACCTGCCCAGAAAAGCATGTTGCCTTGAAAAGGAACCCCACCAAACGGTGCATACGTCACTGGACATTGCACAGGGCACAGACCAGTCATCCCTGCAAAAATGTCTGTCTAAAGTTCACATTTGTGACCATAGTAAATGACTGTTTCAAATCACTCTCAAGAGTATTACCTCAGTAAAAGCACAGGGTTCTAATTATTCAATATTTATTGACTCAAAACTATAAAAATTTTAAGAAGTAGGTGAACATTTTACAAAGAAGCAATCCAAATGACCTAGCATGGGCATTTCTCCTTTTCTTGACACTGCAAATTCAGTGCCCCCAGGAACTGTCTGATAGCTAAAGTTAATACTTCTCTAGTCAACAGCTAACCCCCACACCCCAAAACTAATATGTAGCTCAATTTTCCACCCCACAATATCCTTATAAACAAATCTGCACTGACCTAGGATATGAAAATTTTTTTCATGTTTTTTATTAGAAGGTCCTTTTCTTTCACTGGGCGTGGTAGCATATCTATATGTGGATAGATACTTGGGAGGCTGTGGCAGGAGGATCACAGCGAGTTTGAGGCCATCCTGAGCTGCACAGTGCGTTCCAGGGCCAGCATGAATTGCACAGTGAGACTCTGTCTCCAAAACAAAGAAGATCATGTTCTCTGTGTCCCTTTTAAGCATCTCCCAGCCCACTGGAGAAGACGTGCATGTTTGTAGCACCCAACCAACAATCCCAAAGGGCGTACAGCAAGTAATTACTGCCATGTAATTACACAGGATAGAGTAGTGGCTCAGAACAGAAGGCCTTCAGTGTAAGCAAGAAGTGAGATGTGGGATGTATTAGACTTGAAGTTAACATTCATCCAGAGATTTACTCTAGTGGCTGCGGTAGGTCTTATTTCTATCAGGTTTTAAATTCCCTTTGAGCTTGGACCACATCTAATCTTCACATTCACCACTAACAACCACAAAGCAGGCCTCACTAGAAAAACCAGCCATGTGCATTTATAGAGCACTCAAATGGGGGGAGGGGGACATGACACACAAGAAACGTTTTCTCACAGAAGATAAAAATATAGTAGGGCCTAGTATCATGGCACATGCCTGCAATCCCAGCATTACTTGGGAGGCTGAAAACAGGAGGATGACTACAAGTTTGATCGATGTAGTGAGACCCTGTAGACCCTGTATCCTCTGTACTAACTGTATAATAAATAAATAAATAAATAAATAAATAAAATATAGGGATGCAAGAATTGAGGAGATAGCTCAGTGGAATAAGTGCTTGCCTGGCAAGCAAAAGGTCCTGAGTTCAATCCCTGTTGTATCACAAAGAATGAAAGAAAGAGAGAAAGAAAGAAACAAAGAAACAAAGAAACAAAGGGAGAGAGAGAGATGCAGGGACAGAAGGAGAAAATTTAATGAGAATTTATCTCTGTTTTGTTTTTTGTTTTGAGACAGGGTGTCACTATGCAGTTCAGGCTGACCTTGTGCTAACTTTTATGGCCCCCTGGCTGGTCTCAAACTCAGAGAGATCCTCCTGGCTTAACCTCCTGAGTGTTGGGATTAAGGGCATGCATCACCACACCCAGCTCTGGGGCTCATGGTAGGTGTGTGCCCAGGCATCTGGGGCCTAGACCGCACACAGCATGTGGGACTGGGGATCGAACTCGGATTCTGTGCTTGCCAAGTAGGTGTTTATGCCTCTGAACTATTTCTCTGGCCCCTCAATGAGCATTTTTCATCTACAGTCACACTATAAGTAATCTTTATTTGGGGCCATTAAAACAGTTTTTAGGGCCAGCAAGATGGTTCAGCAGTCTAATGCACCTGCTTAGGAAAGCTCAGGCAACCACAGGGACTGTGGCTGGATGCCCAACACCACGTGCTGCACCAGCCCCACCCCCAGGGAGGCTGAGCCAGCCATTAAAAAAAAATTTTTAATGCAATAGTAAAACCAACATTATGCTGATACCTGTTTTACCATGTATAATTTTTGTTCTACATTATAGTTCTTAACTAGTTTAGAATTTTATGAAACATAATAGTTTTTATTGACAACAGCAAAGTAATCTTAACACATATGCACATAAAAAAACAGTACTATCATGTGACTATTTTATATGAAATTTTCTATCAACTGTAAACATAATAGAGACAGGTCTTAACATCTGCTCTAGTACTTCAGTGAGCATCTGCATGGATTTTGCTCTCAACTGTTTTACAAGCTGAGGATCTGAATTCAAGAAGAAGCAGAGCTGCGTGGATAGGGCCAATGTGAGCCTATTTCGGAGCTTGTTCCTGCCGCAGTTTCCATTTACTCTGGGCCTCAGCCGCCCAGAACCCCAGCAGCTATACCACTCTCAAATGGCCTGCAGAAGACCGAGGCCTGGTGGTGCTGATAAGTTTGTCAGCAGTGCAGTAAAGAGACTGGAAAGTTAAAAGAAGCCTTTGCTAAAAACCCCAAAGACAAGGAGAGGATGAGAGCAGACAGATCGCTTGGCTGAGACCAAGAAAGCTGAGGCTTTTATGGACTTTGGGTAGGAGTGAGGTTTGAGGGGGATATTTAGATATACCTGAGGAGCTGACTGGGGTCTTCCCCAAGGCAGCAGGAATGGTGAAAGGAAACCGCACCCTGGGCTGGGTTGGAGAAGAAGGGGGCAGGGGCTCATCACTGCTTAAATGAGCCGGGCTGACACTTCAATCACCTCGGAGAAAAGCCTACTTTTAAGATCAAAATTAATTCTATAGCCAGGCTTCTTTCTACCTTAGGCTTCAACTATAGAAATTTATTTTGGCTGGGGAAATAGCTCAGTATAATCAGCTCCTGGCTGGCAAGCGTAAAATCAGTTCAATCTCTGGTATCACAAAAATTATGACAACAAAAGATCACAACACGTTAAAAAAAAAAGAAGGAAAGAAATTTTCAAAATTAAGGAAAATAAAAGCTGGCCAAATAGCTCAGTGGATTAAAGCGCCTGCTTACACAAGGCCAGCGCACAGGGTTCACTCCCCAAAGCAGGGGCCGGCCCCAGCCCCGCCCCCAACCCAGGGCACGCCCGAGATAGCGATTGAGACTGGGCATGGTCGCATGCACCTGTAATCCCAGCACCTGGGAGGCTGACAACAGAAGGGTCACTACCAGTCAGCTCTACATAGTGAGACCCTGTAGACACTGTACTAAAATAAAATAAACTTAAGGAAAAGCAGACTCTAACTAAAGCGTCATCAGGTATCACTCTGAGGAAGCAGGGGAGCAGCAAGACCTCCCTCCGCCCGCACAGCCCAGCCTTGCTCTACACCCTGGCTTCCCCCCAAGCCCTCAGAAACGACCCCCTAAATTCAGTCGAGTACCGGATTGTATGAAATAATGAAAGGAAAGTGGAGTTCATGCCTGCAATCAAGCTGGGTGGGGACATAAAGGGTCTTTTGTTAATAACTGTCCAAGGGAATGCAAATGAAGACAGACTGCACAGGGAATTTTGACATCTTAATGAAGATTTATGAAGAATGTTTGGCATAGAAGCCGCAAACACAAGGGGAAATAGTCACATAAAAGTACTGCTTTATGATTTCTTTTGTTTAAAAAACAATTCAAAAGACAGTCCCTTCCTAATTACACTAATAATTAAATTTAATCTTTTTTGCTTTGCTGTAGTCTAATTACAGTCCCCGTCCCCCACATCTCTGCCTTTGGGTAATTCTGAAGTGGTACAGCTCCCTGGCATGCCCTAGAGCTGTGAACTGCCCACTGGTGAAATCATGAGTGATTGCATTTCTTCCTTCCACACAGAAAGTTTTGTGTTACCCAGTTTTCTTTGTTCCTGTCCTTAGTAATGCAGAAAATCAACTGACATTTTCTCCTAATAATGATTGGATTATGAGATGATGTCAATGAAAAGAAAAAAGTGCTTTCATAGTCCAACACTCTACTGCGACTCCACAAAAGGGGCCAGTGAGATGGCTCAGCAGTCTAAAGTACCTGTTTAGGAAAGCTTAGGCAACTGCTGGGACCACAGTTCAATCCTTGGCACCACAGGTTATACCCCCAGGACAGGTTGAGCTGGCCATGATACAAATAAAGTTTAAAAAAAAAAAGTCCTCTGTACAAGGGCAGCCTGTGGCACAGTATGGAGCTCCACTTGGACAATCGGTCACACCCAGCTTCTGAGATGTACTCAACAGCAGGATGTAACTAATTACAGTATACACCAAATATTTTCACATTCCATAATATGCAAAGCATTTTTGCTTTTGATTATCCCACGTTTGTTTCACACTCTAGCCTTCTATGGCATTATCCCACTCCACAGGGGTAAGCAGGGTTATAAAGTAAATCATCTCCCTAAAATCACACTGCCTGACAACGGAGGCCTCACACCCCACAACAGACCCCCTCATCCCAGCCTGCTGCGCCCCACACCAGGGAAGCCTCTGCACAGGACTTGGTTTCCATCTACCTATCATCCTTTAGCTAACAGGGAGGCTGATTTCAGGAAATCAGTGCTGGCAGGGCCTGGTTTACTCCTAAAATTCTACCTTCAATTTTAGCATAATTTTTCAAATTCAGGAAGTAAAGAAAAGAAATTGAAGGCAGCGCCCCCAGACTCCCAAGGAGGCCAGGCACTCCTTGTGCCACAACTGTTGCTCCCAAGTCTGGCTGCCTTAATCTGGGTCCCCTGCCCAGCCCCATTCCTCCCCACCCACAAGCTGACCAGCTGCCAAGGGTGCCCTGCTGGGAAAGGAGGGAGAGTCAGGGCAGGTGTCAGACCATCCTGGGGCTGTGATCAGCAAGTGCTGTCCTTCCTGGGGAGGGCAGTGACCTGTCTTCACAGCCTCCCCCAGTGTCCTCAGATAGGACACACTGGCAGGCCAGAAGGTGGGTGCCAGGACAGGGGCCAGGAGAAACCTGGGGCAAAAAAGTTCACTGAAAATAATGAAGCCAGTGACTTCTGCATGTTGCCCCACTGAGCATGGGCAATACATCCCTGGAAGGCTTAAGTTGTTGAGTCCATAGTCTCCTTAACCTGTGGATTTGGGATAATGAAATCCACAGTCAGGCTCCCAAGCCTTTGTACTGGAAGGATCACTAACTGAGTGAGGAGTTAAGTCAGACACAAGCAACTGCACCCCAAAAGCTCAATATAATATGCAGGGAGAAGTGTAAGATGAGTATGCTGCAGGGCACAGGTGGAGCACAACGGCCTGACAAGCTCAGGTAAGGCCTCTGGGCTTGAACCTAAATGCCAAACAAGGAGCTTTAGAGCACAAGGCTCAATATTAAGACATCTGTCCCTTTAGGGTATCACTCTAGTGACTGCACAGCAGCCAGTGGAGAGGGAAAAGTCTATCACAGATGCCTAAGCAAATGGTGGTGGGGACCTAGCTTCAGAACTGGAGAACAGGGCCAGCCAGATAGCTCAGCAGACTAAAGTGCCTGCTTAGGCAGAGTGCAGTGGCCAGTGTTTGATCTCCCACCTGCCGTGCCGGCCCTGCCCCTTGGGTGCGCCGAGACAGGGACTGAAACTGGGCATGGTGCTGTGGGCCTATAATCCCAGTGCTTGGGAGGCAGAAAACAGGAGGATTGCCCTGAGTCTGATCTACCTGTAGATGCTGTCCTAAATACATTTTTAAAAATGGAGACGGGAGCAGGTTCTGGAGGCAATTTAGAAAGGCAAGACCTGAAAGAGGACTGAATGCAGAAGATGGGGAAGAAAGGATGGGTGGCATTCCCAGCCAGACAACATTTACTGATTCTCAAAACAATGCAAGAGAAGCAAATTCTGCAACTGAGATCATGAACTTGGTTAACAGATGTTCTCTGAGGTTCCAGAGCGACCTGCAGGCAGACATTTGAATGGCCAATGGGGAGAAGGGTCTGGCACTCAGAGTAAGACTTGGGGCTCAGGGTACATGGTACAGTGGTCAACCCTGGCTGGGTTTGATCCCTAGCATGGGAAGAGAGAAGAGGAAAGGAGGAAAGAGATGGGAAAGGGAAGGAAGGGAGGAAAGAGACCCTCGCCTACGCCTATGAAGTACTGAGACTTTCACTACTTGCTGAACTGCGGTCACAAGGGGGCAGCCCCTTCGAGCCCCAGCCACTCCCAGGAGCTGCCCTCTCACGACTCTGTCCCACTCTGAACTCTCTCCTGGTCCTAACTGCCTGTATCACTGAGACATTGGGGACAACACAGAAGACAGGTACAACGACGGACACGGTCACAGGCTATACATGAGTACGGTGGGGATGTGTGTGACACTTTCAAATTCTATGTAGAAATATACACCCTCTCTATGGTGCTTTGGGGAAGTGATTATATCACGAGGGCTGTGATCATGAATGCGATCAGGGTCCACATCAGAAAGGACAGAGAGCTTATTTGTCCCCTCTGCCACGTGAGGATCTGGCGAGAAGGAATCTATGAGGGACAGGTCTTCACCAGATGGGGACTCTGCAGGCACCTTGGTCTTGGACTTCCCAGCAACCAGAACTGTGAGAAATTAGACCTCTGGTTTATTTTATGTTGTAGATGCCCAAACAGACTAAGCAAGGTATTTTATACCAACATATTTTTCTGTAACAACCAAGTTTAAGCTTTTTAAGGACAAAAAAATAGTTCTGCTACATGGTTTGGAGTTTTCCTATTTTATGTGTGTTCATAATGTGAAATATTTCTTACAGTACTGGGGACTGAACCTGACTAAGTAAGCTAGTAAGCTTACTCAGGTAAGCTAGTAAGTGCTCTAGCGCTGCTCAACTACTGCTGTGCCCCAGTACAGCACTAAGCAGCTCCTAGGCTACCCAGACTGGGCTTCAACTTACGATCCTCTTGCCCCAGCCTCCCAAGTAGCTAGGATCAAAGGCGTGTGCCGCCATTACCTAGTTTTTCCAGGGTAGTGTTAAAATTCCAAATATTCAGGCCCCAGGGGCTGTGGAGATAGCTCCAAGGCACAAGTGCCTGCCTGGCAAGCGCACAGTTGTGAATTTGAACCCCAGTCCATAAAATAAAATAAAATAAAATAAAATAAAATAAAATAAAGTAAAATAAAATAAATTCAGGCCCCATGAACTCATGTACCTTTCAAATTTCTAAGAAAGTCCAACAGCTGCCCAGACAACAGTTGACCAAATCCAGTCAGTGAACGTTATAGTAATATTCCAGTTATAAAAGACTGAGGCCCACAAAAGACACAAAGAACTATGAGGTAAGGAACGTAAGTATTTGTAGGAAACCACTGCCAATTCTTTAACTAAAATTCTCACAGCAGAAGCAGATTCTGGGGTCAGAGGGACTAGGCTGGCATCCCAGGCACACCATGCACAGGGAAGTTGTTTTGCATACATTACCTAAACTCTGTGTGCCTTAAAAGCTTCCTGGATGGAGGGCAGAAACATAAAGCATAGGTGCGTTCAAGCTAAGTGCTGGGCAGTGTGGGCTCCACCCTCATCCAACTCACTGTCCAGCAACGAAGGAAATACTGAATCACGGTTGCTCTGAGGAAGCGTAGGATGCTGGAGCGACACAAACAGGGAAGCCTTAGGCTCCAACAAAGTCAGGGGAGGCATCCACGAGCAAAGGACCTTCTGAAGGTAACACTCTGCAGGAACTTCCAAGGGGGTCCCAAGGAGCTAGAAATGCACATGTTTCACACATCTGACCTGAGGCCAGGTTTTAGTTCATTAAAGAAGCTACAGCTCTGATATGAATAGAGGTGAGAGGAGGACAACAGGAGTGATGCGAGCAATTACAGCACTCATGTAGTAGAGCATCACACACAGCTTATAGCCTGCACTCAAATCCCTTCTAGGTCCTCCTTTCTTTTATGATGGTCTTCACATTATTTAAAAAAAAATTTAAATTTATATATTGGTATAGGATCTCACTACACATACCAGATTTGTAGTGATCCTTCCCATTTTTGGCCTCCCCAGCGCTGGGATTATGTACATGAGCCACCATACCCAGTCTCAGAGGCAGGTTTCACAGGTCCAGAAGTGGGGCTGGCATGGCATGTGGTGCAGAAGAACAAACCCTGGTCCCCATACTTGCCTATGCCCTACATTTTTAAATAACTGATAATCCACATTTGATCTCCATGAAATAAGTTATGGGGGGATGGGGGGGTCTTCATTTGTGCAGCTTCAGTGGCGGAGCTGGGTGCCCCCACAGAGCGGTGCACCTTGCAAAGCTGCAAGGCCAGTTGTCTCTAGCCGCAGGGCCAGCTAAGGAGCCTTTGGTGCACTTCACCTTCCAAGGACAGCCGGGTTCCACCAAGCCGTTGTACTCACTCACTTGCTATTTCCTCTTCTTTGATTATTGAAACTCTACAGCAAAATATTGTTTTTACTAGCTATCCAGAAAACAAAGAAAAGTTTCCACAGAGGAAATAATAGCCTTCCTTTTCCAAAGTGCTCATCTGCCTCACTTCCGGTGAAATTAACAGCAGTGCTTCCTTCACGGGGTTTGTCTGTGTCATTTGCCCTGAATGAATTCAGAGGACTGCAATTGTACACTTTTTTTTTTTTTTTTTTTTTTTTTTTTGTGGAACCAGGGATCGAACTCAGGACCATACACTTGCCAGGCAGGCACTTGTGCCCATGAGCTATCTCCCCAGCCCCATTCCAATTGTACACTTCTATAGGCAGAGAAAAGTACTAGGAAATGAATTTCCCCTTAGGCGAAAAAGAATATCTAATATTATAGGGAAGCAAAAGCATTTTTTTTTCATTTAAGATGTTCTCCTGATGTTAAAATATGTAAACTGTCTTTCTACATTACACATTGGAAATCATAAGGTCTACATTTACATTTTCAACTTGCCAGTTTTGCAGTTGAAAACACAGTACCAAATTCATGTCTACTCAGTGTTCCAAAATGATTTTAAACTTGAGTGAACTTTGTTGTTTAATTTTGTTTCATGTTAGTTTCCTCCACCAAGGAATAAATACTGCCTTGTAGTGCATAAACTAGGAAAATCCCATTCCTGAGTCCTTGGAAATAGCTGTAAGGGTCTCTATGTCCACTGACATCATGGGCCCAGCTGTTATGGCCCTGAAGTTACAAATGGCCACTCTTCATTTTAATTGCACAGTTAAAGAAACCTAATGTTAGTTCAACATGGGTAAACAGTCTCCAACACAGTATAAATAAAAAATTCTTTGTGTTGTAAATAGTACTTGCTCAGAGGAGGGGGGTGGAAAGCAGAGCAAGCTAGGGAGAGGATAGTAAAAGATGGCAAAAGCTGGCAGAGCTCAGCCACCAGGACACCAAGGTCACTCACTGACTCCAGAAAGCTGCCGCCATGCACCCGCTATGGGCTTGCTGGTCGGACCCTAGTGAACGCTTACCTCCTTGCACAACAGCCAGGGGATTGCAGAGAAGCCGTGAATGGACTCTCTGCCCTTCAGGAGTCTCCCAACATACAGGTTAAGGCAAAATGTGCAGAGAACCCATAATGCCCTACAGTGACATATGCAGGGCTTAGCTAACAGCCGCCTGCAGGCAAGTGACTTGTTTTTAAACATAAGGTTTATTGGGATATGGTAATGACACACACTCACTTAATTGTGTTGCCTATGGGTGCTGTCACATGACAGTGCCAGAGAAATGTAACCGAAAACACATGGATTTCAAAGTCAAAGCTACGGGTCGGCTTTAGCTCAAGCGGTTACTTCCTCACGTCGGACTTTTCAAAGTCAAAGCTATTTCCTATTTGTGTTTTTCACCAGTCTGCCAACCCCTGACAACAGAGATTGATCCAATTGTGGTCATCAGGGAGGAGTGGGTCTGGGTCCTGAATATTCAAGAATTTCAAAAGGCAGATATGAGAAAGGAATACTCTGAGGAGCAGAATGGCCTTGACAAGAAGAGCTTGGGCTGTGAGAGGGCTGTGAGAGGGCTGGTACAAATAAAGCAGAGGATGGGCTGGGGAGTTGGCTCAGTGGCATAAGTACCTGCCTGGCAAGCACAAGGTCCTGAGTTCAGTCTCTGGTGTCCATAATAATAATAATTACTAATAATATTAATGAAGCAGAGGAGATGAGGACAGGAACTGTGATGAAATGGCTGAGATGCTGACACCTGGTGTGATGGTTAACAACACAGCTCCACAACACTCACTACCTTACATACAGC